>NW_020871850.1:42500-45000 GCF_003789085.1 Penaeus vannamei
ACCGCCGCGAGGACCGTCAGCAGAGTCAGCGGCCTGCTAGCCATTGTGCTGCGGGAGGGAGAAAGGGCGTTAGTCGCTTGATTTTCGGAACAGAAAGACGAGAGCAGGAGAGATGATAAAAAGGAGACTGAGAGAATGATAAAAATTTATAAAGTGAGAAATATATATATATATTATATATTATATATATATATATATATATATATATATATATATATATATATATATATATATATGCGCAACAGGTAGATAATCTATAATTAGTTACATGCATAAACAAACAAACAGACGAACAAATCCCCCCCCCCCACACATGAAGAACTCAAACCCGAATCCACACAAAAACACAAACAAAACAATAACAAAAAAACAGAAAACGCTCGAACGGAAGGAAATTCACACACAAAAAAAACAACAACAACAAGAAGACGAAAACAAACAAACAAAAAACAGGACTCCATCAGAATATAACCCACACACAAAAAACAAAACACGTAAACAAAAAAACACAAACAAACAATAAAGACAAAAGCAACAACAAAAAACAAAAAGCAAAAGCACTCGAACGGAAGGAATCGGACGCGGGAGTCTCTGAGAAGACCCATCGTTCCGGAAGACTCTCCTCGCGCCGCCGGAAGTGACGTCACGTGAGGCGCTGAGGGGGCGAGGGGAGGGGAAAGGAAGGGGGGAAAGGAAGGGGGAAGGGGGGAGGGGGAAGGGGAGGGGAGAGAGGGGTAAAAAGAAGAAGGGAGAGGGAAAAAGGAGGGAGAGAGGGAGAGGAGGGGAGAAGGGGAAGGGATAATGGTAAAAGGAGGGGAGGGAGGGGAGAGGAGAGAGGGAAGAGGGGGGGAGGAAGAGATGGGAGAGGAGAGGGAAGGGGGAAGGGGAGAGAGGGGAAGGGATAGGGTAAAAAGTGGGAGAGGGGGGAAAAGGAGGGGAAGGAAGAGGAAGGGAGAGAAGTGAAGGAGGGGAGGTAGAGGAGAGGGAAGGGAGGGGAGGGGGAAAGAGGGGGGAAGAGGGGAAAGAGAGAGGGAGAGAAAGGGAAAAAGGAGGGAAGAAATAGAGAAAAGAGGTGAGAGAAGAAAAAAAAAGGACAGAAAAAAAAAAAAAAAGAAGGACAGAGAGCAGAAAAAGAAAGAAGACAGAAACCAGAAGAAAAAGAAACGAGAGAAGAAGTAAGAGGGGAGGAGAGGGGAAGGGGTGTGAGGGGAGGGGGGGAGGGGTTGCTGGGCCGTGAAATCACCCCCTGGGAAAGCATTTGTCTGCGTTAATGTAGTTTGCGGAGGATGTACGTGAGGGAGACAAACACACGTTTTAGACACGTTGCGAGGGAGGCGGAGGGAGACTGGGGTTGTGCTTTGTTTGTTTGTTTGTTTGTTTGGGATTGGATGATGATTGGGTGATGTGTATGTGGTTGAGACGGTATGGACGGACAGACAGACAGATAGAGAGATAGACAGACTGACAGACAGACAGAGACAGACAGATAGATAGACTGGACAGATAGACTAGACAGACAAGGACAGATAGACAGACAGACAGATAGACAGACAGACACAGATATCAGACAGATAATTCGAATGATGTGTGTGTGTGTGTGTGTGTGTGTGTGTGTGTAGTGTGTGTGTGTATGTGTGTGTGTGTGTGTGTGTGTTTGTGTGTGGTGTGTGTGTGTGTGTGTGTGTGTGTGTGTGTGTGTGTGTGTGTGTGTGTCTGTGTGTGTGTGCGTGCGTGTGTGTGTGTGCGTGCCTACGTGCGTGCGTGTGCGTGTACTAAAGTGCATGCATAAGCGCGCGTTTATCACAATCATTTCTCACGAATTTTTGCGAATCCCGCGCCCCAAAAAATGTATTTCACCATCACCATTACTCAACCCCAACGAAGAAGAAAAAAAAAAAACAACAACGATTAATGCAGACGGAGAAGAGAAGAAAGCAGGAAAAAAAAAAAATCCGAATAAGATAATAATGACGAAGATCCTAATAATCCTAATCAGAGCGGCCCTCCCCCCTCCCCTCCCCCCCCCCCTCCCCCCCAACCAGAAGCGATAACGATGCCAATTAATCCCCAGAAATTCCTCGCGTCCTGGCCGGCCGAAGGCAAGAAATGCTTGATATAAAGCACCTGCGCGGCAATAACCCGGCCTAAGATAAGGTGCGAGCCGGTTAACGAGCTGAGACGACCCGGCTGATAAGAGAGATAACGGGCGCCTTCTGCACGTGCCCGCGCTTAAGAGGCGGGTCACCTGCCACGGTGCCCGCTCCGTGACATACTCTACGGAACTCGCACGCCGGGTTTCAATTACAGGCTGATCTTTATGGCCTAAATTTCCCATGTAATTCTATTATGTTACGCTACGACCATGCATCAGATGTACCGCGGCTTGCCCTCGCCTGTGCAGTTAGCAAGGGCGGTTAATAAGGGACGAAACTAAACTAAAATCTTAAAATCACGGACATATAAAAAAAAAAAAAAAAAAAATCATGCACGCACTCTCTCT
>NW_020871850.1:50000-56663 GCF_003789085.1 Penaeus vannamei
AGGTTTGGGTGGAAGAAGGAGGAAGGGGTGGGGTGTGTGGGGAAGGTGGGGAAGGAGGGGGGAGGGGGGAAGTGTTTGGGGGGGGGGGTTGGAAGAGGAAGGGGTTGGGTTGGGGTGTATTGTTTGTTTGTTTGTGGGTGCGAGTGGGAGAGGGCGTGTTCTTGTGCGTGTGCGTAATATATGTCACTGTGTCATCTTGTCCTCAAATTCGACACACATATCCCTCTCCCCTCTCTTCCTTCTCCACCATTTTCTACTTTCTCCTCCTCCTCTTTCTTCTTCTCCCTCATCATCATATTCTTCCTACTCCTCCTTCTTTTTCCTCATCTCTCCCCCTCTATTTAGTTAGTTATTACCTCCTCCATCCCCCTCTTGTTTTCCTTCTCTCCTCCCTTCCCCCCACCCACTGCTCCCTTCTTCCCCTCTCCCTACTCGTTCCTCCCCACTTCCCTTCTCCTACTCGTTCCTCCTTTCCTCCCTCTTCCCTCCCTCTCCCCTACTCGTCTTCCCTCCTCCCTCCTCCTCTCTCCCTCTCTCCCCCCTACTCGTTCCTCCCCTCCTCCCCTCCTCCCCCCTCCTCCTCCTCCTCCCTCTCCCTCTCGTCTTCCTCCTCCCTCCTCCTCTCCCCCTACTCGTTCCTCCTTTCCTCCCCTTTCCCTACTCATTCCTCCCCTCTCCTTTGTCCTCTCCTCTCCCCTCTTTCCTTTAAAGTGTCACCGGGCCCATATGACGCCGAGGGGAAACTTAAGACCCGGAAAATCGGCCACTCCATCACTCCCATCTCTGTACTCCCACTCTCACTCCTCTCTCCCTCTCCTCTCTTCTTCCTCTTCTTCCTCCTATCTGGTCTCTTCACTCCCTGACCTCTTCTTGTTTCTCATTTTCCTCTCTTTCTACCCCTTTCCAGTCTCCCTTCGCCCGCCTTTTATTTTAGCTCTCCTTTTCTCTTCGTCTCTCTTCTGTCTTTCTCCTATTCTTCCTCTCTCTTCCTCTTCCTCCTCTCTCATCTTCCTATCCCCTTTTGGTCCTCCTCTCCCTTCTCTCTTTCTAATTTTCTTTCTCTTCTCCCTTTCTCTTCTTCTCCCCTTACCCTCCTTTTCCTCCTCTTCTCTCCCCCTCCCCCTTTTATCCCTCCCCTCTCTCGATCTTAAAAAAAAAAAAAAAAAAAAAAAAAAAAAAAATCACGCAAAGTCTATACATTCAAGAAACAAATAATGAATGTATCATAAAAAATGTATCATTAAAATAATGACTTACTGCCCATAAGGCGTACAATGCGACAGTCGGATCCCTAAACTGCATATTTTGTAGGCCTATGCAACATGACGTCATATTGCATAGGCCTAGAAATTATTCAGCTTTAATGCAAAATTCATAAAAGTAAGGAGAAGGTCTCATAAAAAAGATACTTTAAAAGATGAAAAGAAAACAATGCGATACATTAAGGTAAATGTGAAATAATAAATGAGAGAGAGAAGAGAAGAGGAAGAGGAGATAAGATAAGATAAAATGGAAGTGGTAAGATAGGAGGGAAGATAAAAAAAGAGGACAAGATAAGAGAAGGGATGAGAAGGAAAGTGAAGAGAAAAAGACACACGAGAAGATGGAAAAGGAGAAGGGAAAAGCGAAGAAGAAAAGGGAAAAGTCTAAGAGACACGAGAAAATAAGGGCATAGAAAATAAAAACAAAAGAGACGCTAAATTCCTCCAGAATCGCATCTCGAGAATCAAAGGATTTTCCTAAACCCCCTCCTTCCCCTCTTCCCCCCTCCTCCTCCTTTCCTCCTTTCCCCCCCTCCTCCTCTTCCCCTTCCCCTCTCCTTCTCCTCCCCTTCCCATCCATTCTCCTTCCCCTCTACTCTTCTAGTTCTAGTCCTCTCTCCCTCTCTTCCTCTTCCCGCCCCTCCTCCTTCTTCTCCCTCTCTCCCTCTTCCCTCTCCCCTCCTCTCCTTCTCCTCTCCTCCCCTCTCTCTTCCCCTCCCCCCTCCTCCTCCTTCCTCCTCCCTCTCTCTCTTCCCCTTCCCCTCCTCCTTTTCCTCCCCCTCTCCCTCTTCCCCCTCCTCCTCGTCTCTCTAAACTGTAAACTCTTCCGTCCGGCTGAATGGCAAGGCCTCCTCGTCGACCCGTCTGTCCTCTCCTCCTCCTCCTCCTCCTCCTCCTTCTTTCTCGTCCCTTTGCTTCCCCCTCCCTTCTCCTCCTCCTCCTCCTCCTCCTCCTTCTTTCTCGTCCCTTTGCTTCCCCCTCCCCTTCTCCTCCTCCTCCTCCTCCTCCTTCTTTCTCGTCCTTTGCCTCCCCCTCCCTTCTATTCCTCCTTTCCTCCCTCTTTCATGTCGCATAAGTTGTACTCTTTGAGACACAAGCGATCTCGGAAATACGTTTTACACACACGTACACACGCGTGCACATACATACACACACGCGCACCACACGCACGCTCACACCTACTTATGTATACACACAACGTCCGCGCCGCCTTTCCTCAACCTACGAATATACGCACATGCCCATGCAACCCCCCCCCCCAAAACACTCCCCTCCCCTCCCAGTTCCACACAGAGGTAAGTCCCCTATTTCACTCACACACACCCCTCCCCCCCCAGACTCACCCTCTCCTATACTTCCCCTTCCCCCACTCCCACACATCCCTCCCCACACTCTAGCCTCTAAGACCTACTCCCACACTCCCCCTCCCAACTCCCACACAGAACCAGATCCGATTCCACTCCCCCCCACACTCCTACACTCCTCTCCAACTCCCACACAGACGCAAATTCCCCACTCCTCTCCCCCACTCCCCCACAGACGCAAATTCCCGATTCCACTCCCGCCCCCCCACATCCCTCCACGCCCTCCCCCTACTCCCACACAAAACCAGATCCCCCATTCCACTCCCCCACAGACGCAAATTCCCGATTCCACTCACCCCCACCCACTCCCACTCCCCCACAGAAGCAGACCCCCATTCCACGTGATCCAGGCGCCCGGCGACATCTTTCCACCTCTTATTACAATCTTTGAGAAACGGGCGTGAAAGGAGACCCCGGATCTGGAAACCATTTCATATTATGTAAAAGACTGGAAACCCTAAAAGAAAAATGATTCGGGCGTTTTTCAAAATTCCGTTTCTTTGAATATTTCCGGGTTTCAATTTTTTATTATTATTTTTTTTTTTATTTCATAGTCTTCAATATTTCGATGTTGTTGTTTTTTTTTGTTTGGGATGTTTTTTTCTTATTTGTTTTTATAGGCATTTCTATTTTCTTTTTACTTTTTGCACATTTTATAATGCATACGATTAAAAAAAAATCTATCTTCGTTTTCTCTTCGCTTTTATTCTTTATTTAATCATTCCTGTTCCGCTTCTTTTTCCTAAACTATTTCCCACTCCCTTCAATAATCCAAATGAGAACATATCGATAAATCATATGAAAATATCAATAGAAAAGGGGAAAATAACAGAGAGAGAGGAAATAATATCCATACTGTTAAATCCAATAACAGGGAGGACTATTTTATATGTCGAATAGTTATTGTAATAAAAAAAATATATTACTCACAAACTAGACATTCGAATTTTTTTTTTAGATAGAATAAATATAGAAGAGAATTCAAGGCTCTTTCCGGACAACAATAAGAACAAGAACAACAATAATGTTATGATAATGATAATGAATATAACAGTAATAATAATAATAAAAATAATATAATAATAATAACAACACAATAAAAATAAAATGCTAATAAAACTAGTAATCGTTATTACTATTTTTTTTTTCATTATTACTTTTTATCATCACTATTATCATAATCATCATGATCATCATCATTATCATTATTATCATCATTATTAGCGTGTATCAATATCAGTAAATACATAACAAGTACATTAAGAACACCTTCAAAGTATGACCAATAAACATTCAAATGTGTAGATTAACAAATAGAATAAAAAATCACCATCAATGAAAAAAATGATGATGAATGACGATGATGATAATAATAAATAAATAAATAAATAAATAAATAAATAAATAAATGAATAACAAATGAATATATAATCAAGAATTAATCACCATTAGTATATTAATGATGATGATAATAATAAATAATAAATAAATAAAATAAATAAATAAATAAATAACAAATGAATATATAATCAAGAATTAAATTAATCACCATTAGTATATTAATGATGATGATAAAAATAAATAAATAAATAAATAAATTAATTAATTAATTAATTAACAAAGATGAATATATAATCAAGAATTAAATTAATCAAATTAATCACCATTAGTATATTAATATTCCTTTCAGAATCATTACGGATCAGGGGAGGAGTTGACAGGTCCAGCTAGTCACCGCGGCAAAACACCGACTTCATTTGCATATTCAACGCGTCAGGATTTCGACAGGGAGGGAGGGAGGGAGGGGAGGGAGGAAGGGAGGGAGGAGGGAGGGAGGGAGGGAGGAGGGAAGGGAGGAGGAGGGAGAGGGAGGGAGGGAGGGGGAAGGGAGGGAGGGAGGATGGGAGGGAGGGAGGGAGGGAAGGAGGATGGGAGGAGGAGGGAGGAGGGAGGGAGGGAGGGAGGGGAGGAGGGAAGGAGGAGGGGGGGAAGGGAGGGAAGAAAGGAGGGAGGGAGAGGGAGGGAAGGAGGGAGGGAAGGAGGGAGGGAGGAGGGAAGGAGGGAAGGAGGGGAGAGGGAGGGAGGGAGAAGGAGGGAGGAAGGGAGGGAGGGAGGGAGAGGAGGGAGGGAGGAGGGAGGGAGGAGGGAGGGAGGGAGGAAGGGGGGAGGGAGGGAGGAACGAGGGGAGAGGGAGAGAGGGAGGAGGGAGGGAGAGAGAGAGAGAGAGGAGAGAGAGAGAGAGAGAGAGAGAGAGAGAGAGAGAGAGAGAAGAGAGAGAGAGAGAGAGAGAGAGAGAGAGAGACAGAAGAGAGGAGAAGCGAGCGAGAGAGAGAAAGCGAGCGAGAGAGATAGACAGAGATCACACACAAAATAAAGAATCATATATGACTTTTTTTTTTACGCCATAAATATTCATTTAATACATGTTCCCATTACGCCAATGATGATTATTTGAATATAAACCTCCACACACCCCCTCCCCCTCAATATACCCCCCCCCCTCGCCCATCTACATAACCTAATGTAATTACAGCGTGCGCCGAATTAGCAATTCTAAAATACATTCTAACAATATTAAAAAAAATATATTTATACAATAAAAAAAAAGAGAGAGAGAGAGAGAAAATAGTGAGCCAAATAAAAAGCATAATTAAATTTCACCCTCCAATACCTCGTTAGGCTGGGAAATAGGCCTATCTCTGTCCTCAACAGCAGCCCACAACCAATAAACCGGTTTTCCGCGATCCGCTAATAACTTTCCGATAATAACTTTTTTCCGAATTATAAGTGTTAACTTTTCGGCAATAACTTTTTTAAAAATAACTTTTCGGTAAATTACTTTCTTTTTTAGAATTATAACTATTCTTTTTTTCGCTTATGACTTTTTCAGAAATGTAACGAATAGTTTTATATAAATTTCTTCGAATTATAACTACTGTGTTACTTTTACCATATGACTAATAACTTTATATATAGCAGCTTAATTCAGTAAATAATTTTACATCTAGTTACTTTTACTAATAACTGGCATAACTCTAAGATATATATTAACTTAAGATATATATTAACATGATCCATACGTAATCTGAGATAGATAGATAGATAGATAGATAGATAGATAGATAGAGAGAGAGAGAGAGATAGATAGAGAGAGAGAGAGGAGAGAGAGAGAGAGAGAGAGAGAGAGAGAGAGAGAGAGAGAGAGAGAGAGAGAGAGAGAGAGAGAGAGAGAGAGAGAGAGAGAGAGAGAGAGAGAGAGATATAGAGAGAGAGACTAGGGTAGAGGGTTATAAAGAGAATAAAAAAGAGAGAAAAAAGGAAACATCCGAGGGAAATGCAAGAAGCGAAATGCAAGATAATGACAACAATAATAATAATAAAAAATGACAATCCAAGTTACCCATTCCCATTAAAAAAAAAAAAAAGAAGAAAAGAAACAAAAAAAAATGCCCCACCTAACACTGCTCTATATTTCTATATTTTCTTTTACCTCAGTTTCTCATATTTTTTCTCTGCCTCTCTCTTTTATCAACCTGTCCTTCAGTTCCTTATTTTTCTCTTTTTTTGCTTTTATTTTACCATTCATTTTCTTCTTTTCAATTTTCTTTTTTTTCTTAAAAAGTAATGGAATAGATTTCTACACATGCAGCTTACTGCCATTTTTTGTGTTGAATAGAGTATGGTGAGAAATAATTGACATTAAAGATAATACTAGGTTTGAATTGTTAGTCGCGCTGTTATAATATGACGACGGTCCAGTAGTATATGAACCTGTTTGTGGGCGTCTTGAGTGTCGTTTCCGTCGGTCGCGGTCGTGGCGTGGGGTCGGTTATGCAGGGGACCGTGCGGTGTGCCGCGTATGTGCGCTTGCAGGGGAGTGCGCGTGGCGCCGGTCGCGCTCTCTTCGTCTGGCGTGCAGAGGGGTAATGCGGGCGTGGCTCGTGTAGGCGGTACGCTCGCTTGCTTCTCTTGTCGTGCGTCCGCATGGTGGTGTAACCTACGGCGGACTGAAATAGGCGTAACCGGCAATTACGAAA
>NW_020871850.1:59501-69501 GCF_003789085.1 Penaeus vannamei
CTCTTCGTCACCTTCTAATCCAATCGTCTTCCTTGGCCATTCTCTTGTCTTCCTTGTCTTCATCTTTATTTCCTTTTCTCATCCCGCTCTTCGTCGCCTTCTAACCCTTAATCGTCTTCCTTGGCCATTCTCTTGTCTTTCTTGTCTTCCATCTTTATTTCCTTTTCTCATTCCGCTTTTGGTCATTTTTTGTATACCATTCTTTGTATAGGGTGGTTCTTTATCGCTCCTGTCCCTCCCTCATCACCCCTTGGTCTTCTTATGGGTCTCCTTGACTCCCCTCTAGCCATTTTCCGGTCCCCTTGGTCCCCTTTCATCCCCTTTGGCCCTCTCTTATCCCACCATTTTCACCTTATTTGGCCTTAGCTTCTCGGCACTCCTCTGGCCCCCTTAACCTCCCCTTAGCTCTCTTCTGGGCCTCCTTGGTCCCTGATAACCCAGACCCACCGTTATCTCATCACTTCTTGTCTTCTCTTTTTCCTCCTCCTCCTATATTTCTTACCACTTGTTCTCTTCCTACATTTCTTGCCTCTTGTCCTCTTCCCCGTCCTCCATCGCTCCTCCTATGCCTCTTCTCTCGTCTCTCTTCCTCTTATTCCCTCTTCCCTGAGGCCTTCCCTCATTTCTCTACTGGTTCTCGTCTGTGTCTCCCTCGTACGCTTTCCCCTTAGGCATCCATCGACCGGCATGTTTGAGTGTATATATATATATATATATATATATATATATATATATATATAATATATATATATATATATATATATATATATATATATATATATATATATATATATATACCACACACACACACACACATCTATATCTATCTATATCTATCTATCTCTACATAAACATATGTATATAGGTATTCATAAACACACATACACACATAGAAACAAAAGTACACAAGCTACCGTCACACACACCTATACACGCAAACACAAGCACACGCACACACAAAATAACAAAAAAACAAAACCAAAAAAAACTATGAATATATTCTTACCAGAGGTGTGTCTCAGCCCAACTCAGATCCCATTAAATTGGTGATCTTTTTCCGGATCCAAGATTTTTTTTAAAGGATTCATTAACATTCCGAGATAAGGAGACACGGACGTCACCAGTACTTGAGAAAGAGGTGATTTTAATGTAATTCTTTAAGTGTGAATATTGTTATTGCATCGGTGACCTTGGCGGAGGTATGTTCTTCTAGTTATCATCATTATCATTATCAATTATTATCATTATTGTTATTATCATTGCCATCATCATCATTATTGTTATCATTATCATTATCATTATTATTGTTATCATATTTTATCATTATTATTACTATTATCATATAGTTATCATCATCAGTGTCATTTTTATCCTTATCGATTTTACTAATGATAATATCATTATTATCACTATCATTATCATTATTGTCACTATCATTATCATTATTGTCATCGTCATTATTACCATTATCATTATTGTTATCATTTATCATCATTGGTATCATCAGTATTGTTATCATTATTAATATTATATGGAAAAGGTATGAATGAAAATTAATATCTACAGGAAAAAAAAAAGAAATTATTTAACCGGTTTTGAATATATCTTCGTCAGAAATGCATTATATCTAACAAAGATATAATCGAAACCGGTCAAATATTCTTGTATTGTAAAGATATTAATTCTCATTCATACCATTTCTGTATTTGTTGCAATGAATGCCGTTCCTTGATACTATGATTCATTATCATCATTGCTGTTATCATGGTTATTATAATTATTCTTGTCATTATTACTATTGTTATCATTGATCTTATAATTATCATTATTGTTATTATCATCATTATTGCTTTTATTAGTATGATTATCATCATCATTATTGCTTTTATTAATATGATTATCATTATATTATTCTTGTTAAGACAAAGAGGGACGAGGTAGATAGGGAGAGGAAGGGGGACTAAATAGGAAAGGGAGATAATGAAGATTAAATAAAAGAGAAACAGAGGGGACTTTAAGAGGAATAACGGGTGGGGAAGGGGAAAAGAGAAGTGAAAAAAGGAGATGGAAGAGGGAGGGAGAAGAGAGCAAAGGAAGTGACGGAGTCTAAGGAGGAGGGAGGAGGGAGGTAGGGGGGGGGGTCACAAGTAAGATTTAAAGTAAGAGGAATGAATTTAAGGAAGCTTTGCGAGTGGGATGAGGCGGTAGGTCGGGAAAGGGGAAAGGAAGAGGAACAGGGAGAGGGAATGAGAGAGGGGAATGAAAAAGGGAGAGGGAAGGCGAAAGGGAGAAGGAGGGTGAAAGAGGGAGAGGAAAAATACCTTTTTGGTTCAGGATTTCCACGGGTCCCGATAGTGATCATTATATTCATTATATATCATGGAAATGCTAATGGTGATTATAATGACTATTATTACTAACATTAAGATCCCGATGAAATAACTATGTAATAATGATCATAACTATAATGATAAGAGCATGAATGATGATAATGATAACAACACGAATAAGAAAAAAAAAAAAAAAAAATCACCCATAATAATCCCAAAACATAACCCCCTCCCACCCCACCCACTCCCCACCCCCTAACCCCACCAACGACCGCCAATCAAGAAACAATAACAATTAAAGAGAACAACAACAACAACAACAACAACAAAAACCCGAGGAATTAATGCCTTAAGTTCCTCACCCCTCCCCCCCTACCCTCTTCCCACCAACGACCGCCAATCAAGAAACAATAACAATTAAAGAGAACAAAAAAAAAAAAAAACCCGAGTTCCTCTCCCATTGTGAACCGGCGGCCGTAGTTCCCACACCTCCGGTTCTCCATCTCGCTTCGTTGAACCGAGTTTGTGTTCAGGAATTAACCCTTTCTATTCGTTTAGTTCCGTCGGGTCGTATTAACGGGGTGACTGTGCAGAAACGTCTTGCAAAAGAGCGTGTGTGTGTGTGTGTGTGTGTGTGTGTGTGTGTGTGTGTGTGTGTGTGTGTGTGTGTGTGTGTGTGTGTGTGTGTGTGTGTGTGCATTTTTGCCCTGATTGTATCTCGTGGGTGTTTCATTTTCGTATCTATTGTTGTTGTTGTTATTGTTATCATTATTATCATTGTTATTGTTTATTAATAATGATAATATTTTATTATTATTATCATTATTTTTATTGTTATCATTATTATCATTATTATCATTATTGTTATTATCATTATTGTAATTGTTATCATTATCTTTATTGTTATCATTTTATCATCATTATCATTGTTATTTCACTATCTACCTTGTTATTTTTATCACTATAATTATGATTGTTATTATCATCATCATTATCATTGTTATTATTTCAATATAATCATTATTGTTATTATCAATACCATAGTCATCATTATCATCATCAATGTTCATTAATGGGGGGGGGGGGTATTTTATTCGATTTTATTAATTTTCTTGTGTGATGAAAGCAAACTTGTTAAAAATTCTGTAAATCGTTTCAGAACGATTAAAGGTAATAAAAGTAATTGTTGGCAGTGATTTACGATAAGAGTGAAGGAGAAAAGGGAAAGAGAGAGAACGTGGGAGAAAGAGAGAAGAGGGATGGACAAAACAGGGAAGAGGGAGATGGAGAGAGAAGTGGGGAAGAAGGGTAGGGAAGAGAGGAGGATAGCGAGGTTGGTAAATAGATGAGCGAGAGAGAGAGAGAGGAGAGAGGAGAGAGGAGAGAGAGAGAGAGAGAGAGAGAGAGAGAGAAAGAGAAAGAGAAAGAGAGAGAGAGACAGAAGAGAGAGAGAGAGAGAGAGAGAGAGAGAGAGAGAGAGAGAGAGAGAGAGAGAGAGAGAGAGAGAGAGAGAGAGAAGAGAGAGAGAGAGAGAGAAAGAGAGGAGAGAGAAGAGAAGAGAAGAGAGAGATAGAGAGAGAATCAGGGCGATACAAAAAATGTTTAAAAAACAGACAGACGGACAAACAGACAGATGAATAGATCAAAGACCAGACAACTTTACCAAATAGATAAATAGACACACATGCAGACAAAAAAAAAAAAAAAAAAAAAAAAAAAAAAAAAAAAAAAAAAACAGACAACAGCAAACAGACCGATAAAAAAAAAAAAAAAAAAACACAACACACAACACTCTCGAACATACGAACACACAACTCGCACATCCTCGACCTGCAGGATCATGAAAACCTCTCTCGTTACCGTACATTACGGGCCGTCATTCCTTCCGCTCTTAATTGCGTGACATCCGCGTACGTAAAAAAAAAGAGAGAGATAGATAGATAGAAGAGAGAGAGAGAAGAGAGGAGGGAGGGAGGGAGGAGGGAGGGAGGGGGGAGGGAGGGAGGGGAGGGAGGGAGAGGGAGAGAGAGAGATAGAGAGAGAGAGGGAGGGAAGGGAGGGAGGGAGGGAGGGGGGAGGGAGGGAGAGAGAGGAGAGAGAGAGAGAGAGAGAGAGAGAGAGAGAGAGAGAGAGAGAGAGAGAGAGAGAGAGAATAAGAGAGAGAGAGAGAGAGAGAGAGACAGACAGAGAAGAAGAAGAGAGAGAGAGAGAGAGAGAGAGCGAGAGAGAGAGAGAGAGAGAGAGAGAGAGAGAGGAGAGAGAGGAGAGAGAGAGAGAAGAGAGAGAGAGAGAGAGAGGAGAGAGGAGACAGGAAAACAGAGAAAGGAGAGAGAGAGAGAGAGAGAGAGGAGAGAGAGAGAGAAGAGAGAGAGAGAAGAGCGAGAGAGAGAAGAGAAAAGAGGGAGAGAGAGAGAGAGGAGAGAGAGAGAGGAGAGAGAGAGAGAGAGAGAGAGAGAGAGAGAGAGAGAGAGAGAGAGAGAGAGAGAGAGAGAGAGAGGAGAAAATAAGAAAGGAGAGAGAGAGAAGAGAGAAATAGAGAAGAGAGAGAGAAAGAGAGAGAGAGAAAATAAGAAAGAAAGAGAGCTAACGTAATAGAATGAAATATATATATAGATGACAATTGGACAACAGAAATAAGAAACAAAGAAATAAAATAATCATATAAAAAATACAAAAACGGTGAATCATCCTCTGCTCAATAAATCTTATCAACTCGACATTAAAAAGTGACGGAAAAAGATTTAAAGATTGGACACTGCTTTACAAGTTTAAAAAAAAAAAAGAAAAAAGTCTAAAATAAGAAATCCGTAAGCAAGAACACGGACCATCCCAGGCTAAAAAAGGACCCCCTCCGAATGCATATAAAAAACCTGCACCCATAAAAANCGAAAGGAGAGCGAGAGAAGAGATGACGGGCCAGAGTGGAGGGAGGGGAGACGACTTAGAGAGAGAGATAGCTGTGTCTTGCAAGATAGAGTGAAAACCGATGTGAGTTTCGGATTACCTGCGCATTGTGTCGAAGTACAGAGGAGCGAGGGGGGAAAGAGAGAGAGAGATGAGGAAGGAGTGCTGGCGAGGGAGAAGAGAGCGAAGAAGAAAGGATAGAGGGGAAAAAAAAAATTTGAAGAGAGAGAGAAAACGGTGCCTTTGGGGACTGTGGGTGGAAAGAAAAGGGAAAAGAAAGATAGATTAGATAGATAGATCAGAGAGAGAGAGAGACGAGAGAACGGGGAGAGCTGAACGACAGCGAGAGACTCAGAGAAGACAGAGCGACTGAGAGGAGACGATGTGAGATAGAGAGAGCGAGACGAAGAGAGAGAGAGAGAGAGAGTTAACACTATCGAGAGAAGAGAGGAAAGGAATGAGAGGACAGAGAAGAGAGACGAGATGAGGAGAGAAGAGAGAGATTGAGAGAGGTGATCCCATAGAGAGAGAGATTAACAGGAGCGAGGATCGGACGGAGAGAGAGAGAGAGGAGAGAGGACGAGAGAGAGAGAGAGATGAGACGAGCAGACGCAGATCGAGAGGCAGAGTCGGAAAGGCACAGATAGATACACAGAGATAGAGACAGGTAGACAGACACACACAGACAGATACCGAAGATACAGAGACAGATGCAGACAAGCAGACAGGCTGACAGATATGGAGCCAGAGTCAAAGACAGACAGACAAGTAGACGGAATGACAGAGGAGTGAGTTTGCGCTACAAATTTGATTGGTAATCAGGATAGATATACATCAGTGAATTTAATCCAATTAAATACTCGAGACGGCATTTTTATAACAGCTGTTAAGGTGCACACATGTGAAAACAGTGAATATTAGAAGCAGTCTCTACCGGCACCAAAGGACTAAACTGTACACCAGGCTTATGTAACACCGCAAGGAACACCTCGCATGCGCGCAACAGGGCGAGGAAAAACCATTTACTGGATAAGGTCACTGGCAGCGAAATATTTTCCTTAAGGCTCGGCCATGTGTCGGCAAAGATCACAGGGTCACGAGTCGAACCGATAGGCCTAGAAACATGCGAGCGTTCGTTGCGTGATGCTGGTTGTGGTCTCAGGTCAGAGAGGTCACCTTCAGACTGGTCCCGACTGAGGCGAGGTCGCGCGGTGGATACGGCTGCGGTTGCGGCGTGGCGCAACTTGCGGTCAAGCCGAGCACCTGCCACTCGGCACCGGGAGCACTGTGGCACCCTGGCACCGTGAGCAGAGAAAAGTGTTAGGAATTCCCGAAGGCGGTGCGGCCACAACGAGAAACCTTATTGACTGGAAGTTCTTTTTAATCGGCTGATGCAGTTAAAGATCAGTCCACGGTCCTACGTGTTTTGAAGAAGCGGATGGCTGAAGGAGTAAGACTACGCCTATTAAAAGGAAGCTGGAACAGAGGGACAGAAACGCGGAGAAAAACAGCAACTTTATTCCTTTGGTCTCCTCTCGAACTGGCCGTTGATGCAGCCTGGTGAGGACTCCACAGATTGACGCTAAAATTAGCCCCAGCGCGTGGAAACATCCAGGTTCCAATCAATATGACCTGCAAAGTAATCAGCGACTTAATGTATATGATATGATTTAAGAGAGAGAGAGAGAGAGAGAGAGAGAGAGAGAGAGAGAGAGAGAGAGAGAGAGAGAGAGAGAGAGAGAGAGAGAGAGAGAGAGAAGGGGGGGGGAGACAGAGAGGGGGATACATGTCTCTATGAATCTAATTATACAACACACACTCTCTCTCTCTCTCTCTCTCTCTCTCTCTCTCTCTCTCTCTCTCTCTCTCTCTCTCTCTCCTCTCCTCTTCTCTCTCTTCTCTCTCTCCTCCCTCTCTTCCCTCTCTCTCTCTCTCTCTCTCTCTCTCTCTCTCTCTCTCTCTCTCTCTCTCTTCTCTCTCTCTCTCTCTCTCCTCTCTCTCTCTCTCTACCATAACCTCTGTTGCAGTAATTGCTTCTTATTCCCCCTGTCCCCGTGCCCTGCAAAGGCTCCTCGTCACCTCGCATGACCCGCATCATGGCGAGCAGGTCTCCTGGCGGAGGGTAATGAGACCTTGGTGGTGAAACCTTAGGTAATGATCTTTATGCTGTGTGATGAATCTGATTTTCAAAGCGTTGCGCATGCGTTTAGATTAATTATGTGTGATTGTTTGGTGAATCATTTGTGATGAGCAATTGATGGTGATCTATGGCCGCTGATGATCTTTGAGCAACGGACGGTGTCTAGTGAAATGTGTTTAATGGCCATTATGTGGTTAGCTGTGTGGTGAACTGTATGTGGTGAGCGCTGTGTGGTGAGCTCGGGGAGGAAGTGAGCGGGGCTGCGGTTTCTCGATGTTTTTTATCACTTTTCTGTCTTTGTTTACATCATATCAACAGTCGCAGTTATGATGATGGCTATTATTAACATATGATTTGATTTGAGAGCTAAAAGTTCATAATAGTGATGATAAGAATATTGATGATATTCCTGATCATGGTAATAACAAAATGAAAAAGATGACATTGAATATGATGGCAATGGTAATACTAGTGATATCAGTAATGGTAGTAATGGTATGCTGATGAGGTAAGTCATGAAAATGAAGTAAAAATGAATGATGATAAAACACCTCCTCCTCCTCTTCCTCATCTTCTCCACTCCTTCTTCCTCCTCATGTTAATATCTTTATTATTATATTATTATTATATATCATTCTACTACCCTTCCTCCTCCCTTTCTCTATCCTTCTTTCACCTGCACCTCATTTTTCCTCTTCTTCTTCCTCCTTCTTCCTCCTTCAGCACTCCTTCCTCTTTCATTCCCTCCTTTCCTCTCTTTTCTACTTCCTCCTCCTCCTCCCCTTTATTTTGTCCTCTCGCCCTTTTTCCCTCCTATTCCCCCTCTATCACATAGTTTAGTCTCCTCCTTTCTCATTTCTCCCTCTCCCCTCACCTCCTCCTCCTCCCCTCTCTGCCTTTATTTCTCCTTCCTCCTCCCCATTCCACCTTTCTTCTGTTTCCTTCCTCCTCCATCCACTCTCCTCGCCTTCCCTCACCTCCTCTCCTCCTCCCCTTATCTCCATTCCGTTACTTCTTCTTCGACATTCCTCACTCTCCGTCCTTTTCCTCCCCCTTCCCAAAATACCCTCCCTCTTTATTTCTCCTTCCTCCGTCTCCCCTCTTATTTCTTCCTCCTCCCCTCACGTACTCTCGAACCTTTTTCTCCATTCCTCCTCCTCCCTCTCCTCACTTTCCTTTACCCCCCTCGCTACTTTCTTGTTTTCCTCCTCCTTTTCCTCCCCCCCGCCCTCGGTCTTTTCCTACTCCTCCTTCCACCCTCCCTTCTTTACTTCCTCCGTCCCTCGCACTCTCTTCTCCTCCTCTCCCGCCTCCGCTACTCCTCACCCCAAGTTGCCTCCCATCCTCCTCCACGCCCTCCCTCTCCCTCTCCTCCTCCTCCCCTTTCTCTAACTTCGACATATACATTTTCCCTCTTTCCTCCTCCGTTCCTCTCCTGTTTTTATCCTCCTCTTTCTTTTTTTCTTCCTCCTCCCTCCTCTTCTGTACCCATACTCCTTCCTTCCCTCCATCCTCCTTCTCTACTATTTACTGCGTTTCTCGTCCCCTCCTTTCCTCCTTCCTTCCCCTCCCACTTCATTCCCCCGCTCCTCCTCCCCTTCCTTCCCCTCCACTTTCCGTCCTTCTCCCTTGTACCCTTCCTTCCCCCCGCTCCTCCCTCCTCCGTCTCCTCCTCTCTTCCTCTCACTCTGCCTCGTCAAGCCGTAATTCACGCCCTCCCTGCGCCTTAATTTCGCCTATTCTTATAATCAGGGACGTTCTCCCTCCTCACTCTCCCTCTCCCTGGCCACCTTGCCACATTGCATTCGCCGTCACTCGCCTCCTTCCTTCCCCCCCCCCGCCCTCCCTTCCTCCTCCTTACCTCCCCTCCCACCTCTCTCCCACTATCCTTAATCTCCTCCTCCCTTCTTCCCCTCTCCTCCCCCCTTCCTCTCCTCCTCTCCTCCCCTTCTTCCCCCCTCCTCCCTTAGCCTCCTCTCCTCCTCCTCCTCCTCCATCCTCCCTTCTTCCCCCTCTCCCTATCCCCTTCTCCTCCTCCCCTCCTCCCTCCCCTCCTCCTCCTCTCCCTCTCCTCCCCCTCCTCCCTCCTCCCTCTTCCTCCTTCCTCCTCCTCCCCCTTCCCCTCCTCCTCCTCCCCTCCTCCCCTCCTCCCTCTCTTCCCCCCTCCTCCCTCCTTCGTCCCCCTCCCCCCTCCTTCTCCCTCCCTCCTCCTCTTCCCCCTCCTCCTCCTCTCCTCTCTTCCTCCTCCCTCTCCTCCCTCCTCCCCTTTTTCCCCCTCCTCCTCCTCCCTTTTCCCCCCTCCTCCTCCTCCTCCCTTCTTCCACCTCCTCCCCTCCTCCTCCTCCTTCTCTCTTCCTCCTCCTCCTCCTCCTCCTCCCTCCTCCTCCTCCCTTTTTCCCCCCCCCCCTCCTCCTCCTCCTCCTCTCCCTCCACCCCTCCTCCTCCTCCTCCCCTCCACCTCCTCTCCCCTCCTCCTCCTCCTGAAGGTGACCTGTGGAGGGCGGTATCGCTGGCGGGAAGTGTGTGTGAGTTCCCACCTTTTTTGATGATATGAATTTTGAATTTGTCACTTTGCTTAGTCGAAGCTAACGACTTGGTCAGCGTTTTACCTTTATGCTGTTATGTT
>NW_020871850.1:85578-93078 GCF_003789085.1 Penaeus vannamei
TTTGAAAAAAACGTTATGAAATCTTGTGTCCAGTTCTTATACTGCTGATACAGATATCCGTATTGATAAAGATAAATTTTTTTTATTCTTCAAGATATCTTCCTCGCTCTAACACTTCATGAATTCATTATGAATGATAAAATTGCATTGATCTTTTGTGTTCATTAAAACAAAGAAAAAGACAATAATGGTGATTATCACGTAAATAAAATACTTGATACGCCACACATCCTTTCCAACACCCAGTTAACCAGTAAGAATATTATCATCAATCCATATTTTTAACACATATATCAATAATATTTTTAATATATATATCAATCCATATATTTCTAATCCATAATTTTAATCCATATTAATATTTAATATTTTTTAACGTCATTTATCGTTTCTCGGCAGGTTTTTGGCGCATTCACGGTGGACTACAAACACGAAGATATCCACCTCGTCAATAAACTGAATTACAGGCCGTCACACCCGCTGAGGTTGACGTTTCATGACAGAGGTTGAGGTGGTGCGGGCGTGTGTTTGTTTTAATAAATGTTATGTCTTGGCTGTGTTACTTTATTCCAGGTTTCTTATAGGCCTATATATATATATATATATATATATTATATATATATAATATATATATATATATATTATTATATATATATATTATATATGTATATATATATTTATGTGTTGTATATACACACACACACACACACACACACACACACACACACACACACACACACACACACACACACACACACACACACACACACACACACACACACACACACACATATGTAAATATATATGTATATATGTATATATATATATATATATATATACACACCACACACACCACACACACACACACACACATACACATACACATACACACATGTATGTACATATATGTGTACATGTATGCATGTGTACATGTCTACGCACATACAATTCGCAAGGCCGGCACTTTGTTGTTCTTTGTTGTTAATTTTCACATTTCGTTTGTTTTCAATGGCAGGCCCTTTCAAATACTGGCCTTTTCTTTCTTATTATTATTAGTATCATTCTTATTCTTATGAATATTATTGCTGTTATCATTACTATAGTAACGATTATTTTTATCATTAATATTCCCATTATCATTATGATTATCGTCTTCATTATCATTATTGTTATCATTATCATTTATTATTTGCATCATTATTATTACTTTTATAAATGTAAATTAATTACTTTTAGAGTATCATTATCATCATATGTGATCAGTATTTTTGTCTGATGTGATACGGACATTTGTAATAATATAGTACTAAAGTCTTTTTTTATTTGAAGTCATTAATAAATCATAATATTATACATTTTTGACTGTGATAAGCCCGTGTGGTTGATTCAGCATCAGCATGCCTCGGTTAGGGAGTCGCAGGAAGAGCAGCAACGACAAACCAAGTGAGAGAGGGACGAAGAAAGGAGAACGGGCGAAACGCGCGCCATAAGGCGCGCTGGACTCAGAATAGGAACTACGAGGACAGAACATGGTAAAGGCTGTAAGCAGACGAATCGCGGGAAGAGAAAGCAGTAAAAGTATAAGGATTGAAAGACGGGCAGAAGGATAGGAGTCACGGGAAGAAATCTGGGAAGTATTGGACCGAGGACGTGATGAAGAGGGGTATAGAATACAGCTCGAAACATAAAGTCACGGTTTATTTCAGAGCTACGTGTATAGAGCTAGCCCAGAAGTGTGTCCAGGGGAGGAATGAAATCCTTCTCCTTTGTGATGTAAGTCAAACTCTGGAGATATCAAGCGCGCGTTATACATATATCTATATCTGATATATTTATGGTATAGGGTGATAGTTATATAAATATATATTTATATATTTATATATGTATTATTGTATAGTAATACTAGGGGTCCTAGCTAATAATAATCTAGATAATATATAATCATAACGAATATCATATATAGTTTACTAAGTATGTATTATGAGAGAAATGCTGTAAGTGATAAGTATGTGTATATTATATTTGGGCGTATATATATATATATAGGGTAGTAGGTAAGTTTTATATTAGTTATAGGGAGGTGATAGGATGGAAGAGGTAGATAGGGGTATTATAATATACATATAATAAATAGTAATACGGGGATATATATATAGTGTGAGTAGGATATGTACGGTATATATATTATACATATAGATATATACGTACACTGGTAAGGGATAGTATGAGAGATAGAAAAAATAAAAAGTAAGTGTGGTAAATAAACTAGAGTGTTATAAGGAATGATAGATGCTATGAGGTAATATTCATATTATAGCTAGAGGATAGTATAGTATATATATAAAGGTATATACGTGTGTGGTGTGGTGATGGGTAGTATAGTATATATAGTATATATATAGTATATATATATAGTATAAATATACTATAGATGTCGGAGCAACACACACACACACATATCATATCAGTGATGATAATGAAGGTAGATGAGATATAGTGTAATGTATGATAGTGAATGTAGGTATTAGTAGATATGAGAATAGTAATAATATACACACAGCACACACACACGTATATATATTATAATATGGCTATATAGCCTTAGATTATATATATTATATATATAGTATAAATATAGTAATAGGATTATTATATGTAGATAGGTATAGTCTATATCTAATCTAGACGTGGCTATATATATTATAATTTATATATATATATAGTGTGTGGGGTATGTGTGGTTTATATAATATATATATAATTATATATATTTGATAATATATATATTAGTATATATAATATGTATAATTATGTAATAATATTATAGTTATAAATATATATAGTATAACGGTATAACGGAAGTAAGAGTAGTGTTAAAACCGTGGTTAGGTGGTATTTTAAATAAATAGTAAGTTAGGCACTATAGGAAAGTAAGTAAGTATAATATAGGGATAGAGATAGAGGAATAAATAAGTACGGTTACTGGGTACTGTGTTAATATATAGATAAGTGTAAACTAGTAATGCACACAGCAGTGGACAACACACACACACACACGACACACACACACAACACACACACACAACACACACACGCAAAGCGCACCACACAACACACAGGACACGCACGGCACACGGACGAAAACAGCATACACACAAGACACAAGAGAAATATAGGATAGTAGGATATGTATAGGATATAAGACCACAGCGACTACATACATATAAGTAGGATAAATAATAATGTAGGAGGAATGATATATGCAGAAAGGGAATGATGAAAGAAGAAGTCTGTTACATATATTGGGGGAAATTGATCATTTTGCATTCAGACCTGTTCTACGTTGGATGAGCAGGGAGATAAGCGGTTACGGAATAAAATATAGTATATAGATGATGATGAGATGTAGTATATATGATGGTATATATATATGATGGAGGTAGTATTTGCAGTAGGCAAAACATAGGGTAAGTATACATACATACATACAAACAGTCATACAGTAGGGGACATAAACATACAGTACATACAGATACAGATAACAATAACAAGTACGCGATATATAAGTGAGAGAGCATAACATACATACAATACATACATACATAATATAGATAATAAGTATGATATATATATAGTATATATAGATGAAGTATATTGTAGTAATATTATAGTGTAGTTATAATAATACAGGTGTTAAGATAAATATATAGGTGGAGTGATATATCATATATATGAGAGACAAGCAAAACCCATTTATTTGCTAAATATATACATAGGATGATATATACTCAGGGTGAGGGACTTGATTGGGATTGACTACAAAACACACCATTCCTGTGCTATGGCTGTTTATCCTTTTACTTTATATGTAAAACCACACTAACACTGCCTTCTTTTGCACAGCAGAACAATAAATCACATTGTATGAAAATAAAGGCTTAAAAAACAAATTTTACAATGCACTTCACAATCAGACTGCAACCGTGCTTTATATACATGCTTGGACCTCAATGCGTGTCGATAACATTAAATAAATGTACATTTATCAATGAAATAACAATGATTAAATGAAAATATTAAAAACTGTACGTAATAATAGCAAAAGCTGAAAGAGAAAGTTACACTATCGATCAGCATCGGGGTGGATCGCCTAATCCGTCACCAGGAACTCTTATGACAACAATACAATTCACTTATCACAGGTAATATGTCAAAGGAAGAGGTACGATAAGCGGGGGTCTTATAATATAGATGGCACTTATGAATTGAGGCAGGATTACAATTTCTACTTTGCGATGCCGATGGTCCGAGGTTCTTATCAACTAAGCCTAGGGAATTCACTTGTATGAGATTTTCTATTTGCGTGATCGGATAACGCAATGCGCGGGGTATAGGGGGGGGGGGTATGCATATGTGCATTGTATCTAAATTAAAAATGAGTTACTCGGTTCGAGGACAAGAGGCTAAAATACTTTGTAGTGATCTGTTTTGGTCTGACGATAATGTTTGCAGCACCAGGATCAATAGATAGAAAGTATGAAAGAAGAACAGAAAGAAAAAGGAGAAACAAGCAGATACACACAATCCAGGACCCGCGGAAACTAATCGCCTGGAACCTCCGACATGAGAGCTCGGTCAACGGGACTATGATCTATATCCTGAGCCAGAGGGACTGTCGGATTGGGCGCGTGCCTGTGTTGCAAATCCTTACCCGGCCGCAGTGGGCTGCTCTCTGAGGTGATATGTCAGGTCGAGGATCCCACAGGCCTTGCCCGTAGCCGACCACAGAAGGGAGTCCTCGGTATCCCGGATGAGGAAATACGCCTCTTTCGTCCTCAGGCGAGACGCGAGGGCGTACGAGGTCGGAGAGTCCGCGTTGTGCTCGTTAAAGGCACCCAAGGCCAGACGCTCGCCGTGATCGACCCGCTCAACCTGTTCGCCCGGTCAGGCGCGCACCAGGCGCCGTCCGCCCTGCCTCTCGCCCTCAGGTTGCGTAGTCGATCCTCGCATCGCCGCTGCTCCTCCGCGTCGAGTCGAGGGTCGAGTCCAGCCTGTCACTCGACCTCATCGCTCCAGGAGGTGGAAGGAGGGTGCGCGGGGGTTCGGCCTCAACTGCCGAGGCCGCCGACTGAAGACTGCTCGGCGCCCACCTGATTCTGGAGCCAGAGCTTCAGGGCGTACCTTTGGGTGGGGTGGGGGAGAAGGGGGGGATTATGTAGTGATATGGGGTGAAAAATGTACGCACAAGTCCGATATATACTTTCTTCTAAACTCGCGTCGCTCTCAGTCTCTCATACCTCCTCTATCCCCTTCTCCTAGCTCTCATCTCTCTCTCTCCCTCTCTTCTCTCTGTCTCCTCCCCCCCCTCCTCTCTCTCGTCTCTCTCTCTCTCATCCTCTCTCTCTCTCCTCTCTCTCTCTCTCTAGTCCTGAGTTAAGAATATAAACGCATTAATAATAAATCTTCCTGCAATATCTAAATAAAAATAAAATGATTTAAATTAGTGGACTAGAATGAAACTATAGGTTTGGTTCCGTAGACCTTTGCACGATGACCAGTTTGCCAGACTGCTGAGGGAGGAATTGAAAATAAAGAATAAACTAAACATTAAATATATATAAAAAATGAATAAGCATCAATTTTCAAACCCATGCACTTACACACACACAATACGATAACACGCACACACACACAGTGTAACACCCCACACACAACACATACGATAATTGCGCACACACACACACACACACACACCACGACAACACAATATATATATATATATATATATATATATATATATATATAATATATATAATATATATAGTATATATATATATAACGTATATATCTGATATATAATGTATGTATTTGTGTACTTGAAGTCAAATTAGAATTTTAAGAGGATATTGTTTTCTCCGCGCTAGCGTTGAGATATCCTTGAGAGAGAGGAGAGATCCTAGATCGAAGATTAGAGCCAGAAGAGAGAGAGAGAGAGAGAGAGGATAAGAGAGAGTAGGATAGAGAGATAGTAGATAGAGTAGGAGGGAGAGAGAGAGAGAGAGAGAGAGAGAGGAGAGAGAAGAGAGGAGAGATGAAGAAGGAGAGAGAGAGAGAGAGAGAGAAAGAGACACACGCAGAAAGAAGAGAATTCATAATATCAAGAATATAAAATAAATAAATAAATAAATTAATAATAATAAAATAATAAATATTTACGAGTCCCAAGTGGTCAGTCTCTCGACCTCAAACCGGCTCCGGCATCTTCTTCCCTCAGAGGGCCTTTGGGTTCAGGGCGACCAATGGTGTGAACTGCACGAGAAACGAAGAACATGGCATTATTAAACCAAGGCAAATGAAACAGACACGCGAAGAACCATGACGTGAGAACCACGAAGCGTTATAATGAAGGCGAATGGAGTGAGACACACGAAACCATGCCATTATAACCAAGGCAAATATAGCAGAGAACCACGAAGAACCATGGTGTTATAAATGTCGTTTATACTTAATTGATCCTTAGGAAAAAAATGCTTAATCTGAATGCGGGCGGAGAGGGCGCTGGAGGCCCCGGTTCGGCCGCCCGCCCGCGGCCTCCCGCCCTTTCTCTCTCTCTGCTCTCTTCTCTCCTCTCTCTCTCTCTCTCTCTCTCTCTCTCTCTCTCTCTCTTGTTTTTCTTCGTTCCCTATAACCTCTACATTGGGTCTTCCCTGCTTTCCACCAGCCGCTCTTTTTACCCGAGGTTTTCCCTCCTTTTGCGCCTCTCGCCATCGTATCTCTCGCTTGCTCGGCAGCTTGGCCCCTGCACACACTGGCTGTCGTGCGTGTGTGCGTGTGTGTGTGTGAGTGTGTGTACGTGTGTGTGTGTGTGTGTGTGTGTGGTGTGTGTATGTGTGTGAGTGTGTGTGTGTGTGTGTGTGTGTGTGTGTGTGTGTGTGTGTGTGTGTGTGTGTGTGTGTGTGTGTCGTCCCTGTCATTGGCGGTTTGGGAAAAGGTCTGGAGATCCTGTCCCCATTCATTCTCTTCCTAGCGAGTTCGCATAATCAGTGAAAGAAAACCCGCCCGGGACCGCCAGCAGGCTGTACACGAGGCACTTTACATTTCCATTTTCCGAGAATCATTCGACATTGTCTACATTGTGAGGGGAAATGGCATTGGAATTGCCTTTTTCGTACCATTAAATCTCGGACAGCCATGGGAAAACTACATTTACAACGAGATTCCTACCAGGAGCAATAATTCTCACTAACAGTTTAATTTAGATTCGTTATAAGATGTAGTCAGTGTACTGGTCGCCCTTCAATACGTATTCGTAGAACATTAGACTGTGTGTGTGTGTGTGTGCGTGTTTATAATATGTACCTGATTTTGCATGGGTTTGCTTGCGTTTCTATATATTCACTTGTATATAGCAACGCTGACCCTCAGGGTGGCGTTCGCTGTTCCCCAAACAACGCGCGCATGGGCGCGAAGGACATTCAGTGTTCAGGAGCGACACGGAGA
>NW_020871850.1:99794-111289 GCF_003789085.1 Penaeus vannamei
TTTACATCGCATTGTAGCTAATTAAAGTCATTTCGCTTTTCATAACGGCCGAAGCGCCTTCGATCCCGCTCAATGGCCGGCTCTTTCACAGCGCGTTCGAAAAATAGCTTCGAAAGCCACGTACCGCCGACCGCCGGATGGGGTCGGTCCTTTGTCGCTTGTGCGGCTTCGGTTTCGGGGATTTCTTTCACAAATAGTGATGGACACAGAAGGACTGATCAGATTGCGCCAAAAGAGCACGGTTTAGTATTGGAAAACAGTGAAAAGTGCAACGTCCGACTGGTTTCTGTGGGTCAGCGAGTCGAAGAAGGGTTCATGCCTTCCTCCTCGCCGCCGCTCGCCTGTTCCCTCCACAGGAAGGCAAGTGCTTATGCTCATGATTTAGGTTAAGGGAAAGGGGAACGGAGCCCCCCGGTAAGGGAAACGATGGGGAGGGGGTCCGGGGGCGGAATCCCGCGTTGGGAGTTCCTTGGGTCGTGCGGCTGTCTTTAGGATTGCGCCGGTTAAAGCCGGATTCGCTCGCCTCGTTCGTCTCCGCAACACGGGGTATCGAAATCTTTACTCTTTTGTGAAATGCGATTCCTTGGCTCGGGTCCCCGTGGGCGGCTTTTCTTCCACCAGATTATGCGAACTCGCTAGGAAGAGATTGAATGGGGACGATCCAGACCTTTTCCCGAACCGCCAATGGCAGGGACGCAGCACACCACACACACACACACACACACACACACACACAACACACACACACACACACACACACACACACACACACACACACACACACACACACACACACACACACACACACACACACACACACACACACACGGCCAGGTGTCCAGCCAAGGCCAGCCCGAGAAGATACGAAGGCGAGAGGCGCAGAAAGGAGGGAAGACCTCGGGTGAAAGAGCGGCGGGTGGAAGGCAGGCAGAAAAGGCGCGGGAGAGGCCGAGGGCGGCGGCGGACCGGGGCCTCCAGCGCCCTCCTCCGCCCGCGATTCAGAGATCAATTTAAGGACATATTTATACGGACATAAGAATAAAAGGAAATGTATGAGCAATAAGGGTGGATTAGCGTACGGTGTCAAATGGTGTTCGGGGGCGGCACTTTGGAATCGTGAAATAAACAACGCGCTTTTGGTGCGAGGGAGCAGGTCGACCGTCGGTGAAAAGAATGGATTCCTGGGAGGTGGCAGATGGACAGGTGGTGGTGGCGGAGGAAGTGACAAGGAGTTGGTCTTGCAGTGGTTGGTCGCTGGTTTTGTGGTGGTCTCCGTATCGATATTGTTTTGCCGTCTGTGTGTGTTGTTGTTGGTGGTGGTGGTGTGGTGGTTCTCTCCGTATCCGATATTTTGTCATGTGTGTGTTGGTGGTGGTGGTGGTGGTGGTGGTGGTGGTGGTGGTGGTGGTGGTGGTGGTGGTGGTCTCCGTATTCGATATTTTGCCCGGTCTGTGTTGTGTTGGTGGTGGGTGGTAGGTGGTGGTTGGTGGTGGTGGTAGGTCGGTGGTGGTGGTGGTGGTGGTGGTGGTGGTGGTGGTGGTGGTGGTGGTGGTGGTGGTCTCCGGTATCGATATTTTGCCCGTTGTGTGTGTTGGTGGGTGGTGGTGGTGGTGGTGGTGGTGGTCTTCCCGTATCGATATTTTGGCCGTCTGTGGTGTGTTGGTCTGGTGGTGGTGGTGGTTGGTGGTGGTGGTGGTGGTGGGTGGTGGTGGTGGTGTGGTCTCCGTATCGATATTTTGCCGTCTGTGTGTGTGTGTTCGTGGTCTGGTTGGTGTTGTTCTTCTTGTGGGTGGTGGTGGTTCGTTCTCGTTTCTGCGTGGTGTCTCCGTATCGATCAAATTTTGCCCGTCTGTGTCTCTCCTCTGTTGGTTCTCGTCTCGTCCGTCTCTCTGCTCGTGCTCTCTCTCTCTCTCTCTCTTCCGTGTTCGGTCTACCTCGCATCTTTCCTTATCCTCCTCTCCCCAACCGATGTGTTTTCGTCTATATCCATAGGTCGCCTCCGGTGGATCTCAGGTAGTTTTTTCCGGTTCGGTGTCCTCCTCCGTATCTGATTATCTTTTGCCGTCTGTGCCTGTGCCTGCTCCGGTGGTGATTGTCGTTTTACCTTCGCTCGGTGCTCGCTTCCCGATCGGTGTGTTTGGCTGGTGCGTTTGTTTCAACGCCTCGTCAGGGTGTTCTCCCGCTCACACTCGACCACTCTTCCTGCCCCCGTCTGTTTAAATTACTTGGTTCCCCCCCTCGTGCCTCGGTTTCGGTTTCGTTGGTGGTGGTGGTGGTGGTGGTGGCGTCAAGGCTATTGCACTACACCGCGTAAAATCGACAACGCGATGGATGGTCGGTGTGGGTGATCTCTGACGCTATCGATACTATTTGCACGTTCTGGTGTTTTTTTTTTTCGCTGGTGTGGTGCTCTAGGTGAAGATGTGGTGTGTGCCATGACGTATGGGTGTGGTCTTTGTTTTTTTTAGCTGGTGTTTGGTTTTTTTTGTGTGTGTGTTTTTTTTAATTCCCCTAAAGCACTAATCTCCCTTTTCTTGCTCCTTGCCTTTCTCTGCGTTATCGTTGCTTTTCTCTCTTTTTTCTTTCCTCCTTTTCTTGTCTTTCTGTGTGTTGTGTCACGTGTGTGCTCTGTTGTTTCTGGTTGCTGTATAAATTGAAGAGCAATTTATATCCCTGAACTGGAATTGAGTTAATCAGTTTCTACAATGGTTCTCTCTCGACTTTCTCTTTCTTGTCTCTGCTCTCTGTTTGTATTTTTAGGGGTCAAGTTGCACTCACGAGGGAGTTGCATGGCTACTTGGTCCTTCCTCGTCTCGTACGTCGTCTAGACTCAATCGAACGGTGTGGTCTATTCACATCGCATATTTTCACCTCTACGCGGATATCATTTCGGGTATATATATGATCTAACAAACTGCTACCTGTCCAAATCTCTTAATAACCATACCATCGTAATTAAAAATACATCAATATACGACGGATAATATGTGATAAAATATTCTTGTGCTTCCCTAAGTTTGGCCGTCCCCAAATCCTCACAGATAATTAGTTAACTGTTACCTAGGGGTTGTCAGCATAAAATACCCGTATCCTTAATTATTCAGTCTTAACGCGGTATGTTTCATCTCTATATCCTCACATATGATGTTACTTACGAATAACCACATATTAAGATCCGCTAAGTTGTATCAGTACATAGTTTGCGTGTAATATATTATACTCTTTCTACGATCTCAACAATAAGCGTGGACCCCATGCACTACAATATCTTGGAGAAGAACCGAGTGCGGAGCTTGTATAACAGTAATACACATTGGCATTAATCTTATGTTTAATAGGGTCCGAAACCCCTCGCTCGTTTGTTAAGACAGCGGCTATTCTTGGTCGAATAAGATATAATCGCTTGCATACGTGTGCGCGCGCGGAGACAACAACTCTGCCCTTCTAAAGACTGAAAATGGGAATATTGCAGAGATTAGATGTTTATACTGATATGGTGTAATATTGTAACTTTGATGGATCCTCTCTCGAGCGATATTATTGAGCACTAGTACATAGTGTCTAAATGTAATTTACCGCGCTGCGCGCGCGGTGTATGTGTGCTTAACTATATGGTTATATATTTATATATTTTAACTGTCTCATCTTGTGTTTGAAAGTCTACGTATACAATACAGTGAAATGACACATTATATGATAAATCTAACATACATACCTATATATATAGTATACACACCACACACACATATATACTTAAAACACATATGTATACACACATGCGTATATATATGGTATATATGCATATATATATGGTTATATATGCCATTTATATATATTGATATGCGGTATATATGCATATATATATGGCTATATTGCATATATATATGATATGATATATATATATATGTGAGAAAGATATATATACACTATATATATACATATAATTATACATATATATGCATTTATGTATAACAACATTAAGCTCATAATATGCTATGTATATGTACCATAAATAATTCGCATCTAGCTCATCACATTATATTGGCTAGGTAGATATAATATTATTTATATATATATTATTTATTATCTACCAAGCTATATTTTTTTACCCTATTAATTATAGTGTTTCGTGTGTGTTGTGTTGCTCGTGTATGTATATATGTATTATATATATATATATATATATATATATATATTGTGATGGTGTGTGTGTGTGTGTGTGGTGTGTGTGTGTGTGTGTGTGTGTGTGTGTGTGTGTGTGTGTGTGTGTGTGTATATATATATATATATATATATATATATATATATATATATATATATATATATATATGCATATAATGCAGATATAATAAAAAATATACACTACTACTATATATAACAATATAGAGTTTAAGGTTTATATGCTTTCGTATTAATAGGGATACGGCTAAGAAGATCGAGGTTCAGGTTTATCTTTTGTATGTGTACATTTTTATGCAATATGTCATGCAAGGCTTGTTACTGCTTTTCTTATATCATTTATGCTTTAATCTTGGGCAATATTCAGGCCTCCGAAAGTGTTCCGTGACGAATAGTATATGGGGAAGTATCTCATGTTTTTTTTACATAATGTGTTCGAATGGTTAAAAGAATATATGAAAATCTATATTAGGTTTTACATAATCATTTTACTTATTATGAATGTATAATTGAATATGCACACGTAAACTTATATATCCCTTTGAAAGTAGTTGATATTAATCAATAAATAGTGTCATTTTCAAAATATTTAAAGAAGTGTGACCTTCAAAACCATTGTCGATGGACGAATGAAGAAATATGATGGGAGGTGCTTAGGGCCCGCGCATTTTCAACTGATTTCGATAGTTTTCCGTCGTTTGATTTGTAATTTGAAGATGTTGATAACTAACAACTTGTATTTATTGTTATTTCCTAATGTTACATAAGTAAACCAGTGATTTGTTAATTGATACAATTCAAAAACAAAATCAGATTTCGTCGTCAAGTACAATTCCTAGGAATGGGGTGGAGCCGTACTTGTGGCAACAGCGTAGAGAAGCATCGGCAGCGTGCAATCGGCCCGGAGAAGTGTCGCAAATGAAAAAAAAACGACACTTTCTAGTGTAGTTAGACAGTTTCTTGGCACCGGAAAAAAGGCCTACATTATTATTATTATTTTCATAATTGTGCCTATCATCATATTATCATCATCATCACTGATACATTTATTGTGTTAATCATATTTCTACGAGTGTTTTGACTAATTCTGGTTCATTTTTTACATTAGTTTTGCTTTTAACACATATATTTTTGTTAGTCTATTCATCAGCTCAAATTGTTTTGTAATATTTGAAGAAAGAGACCATTTACTCGGCCGTGGATTTCTTTGTTACAACATAATATTGTAGTTTTTTGTGCCATTAAGCCCTCCAAAATTGAATTTTATCTTTCTGAGAACATAAATCATTGGACAGGCTCGTCGCCGGATAAAATTAAAAGGCATATCTGTCTAATATTCTGACTATGCACTCTGTTTGACATTATTTAACCATCTATTGCTGAGGTTGATATGCATGTCATTATTATTAAGTTACATAGATAAATATGGCCATTTATTTCTTTGTTTACAGTTCAGCGTGATGTTATTGCACAGAGTGTATTCGAGAGATTTTTATTTTCCTTTTTGGCGATCTCGTTGAGCCGCTTCTCACGCAAATTGCTTATATAAACACCAAACGGATACGTGACCGAATATAAATCTCATATTAAATTATATCGTGTTGTTTTGTTGTCTTGTATTTGTTACATTTTTCGCATAAGAATTGCGGTGCTATGCATATTGATGACATATCAAAAGCAAGTCTTTAGGTTACTATTGAGCATATGGGATATTAAGGAAAGTATTTCACTCGTTATATTTTATGAAACATTCACCTCTAAGTGAATGTGAAGGGTTGAGCAATGAACTAATAATTGCGATTTTTTGTTGACGGGTATATTTCGTAGATTTTCATTTCGCATGGGAGCGTTGTCGTCTGAGAAAGAAGGAGAGAGCGATAAGAGGGAAATAGATAGGAGGTATGATAGTATGGTAGGGACGTAGCACATGTTTTGTTAAAAGGAAAGAGGGGAAAGAAGGAAAGGATAGGGAAAAGTAATTAAAATTAAGCTTGCATTACTCATTTACATTGTTGAGTGGTTTTCTAGTTCTGCAACAGAAGTTTTGAGAATACCGGGGGGAAAATTAAATTCCAATAGAGAAAAGAATTAAATTTTATTTGCATTGTGAAATTTTTATTGACAGATAAAAATTTACTTTCAATGAAGAATAGGAATGTTTAGTGAGGGAACTGAAGAAGGATGTAAGCGATGTGTGTAACTCTGCACTCGATACCATCCCATGAGTAGGGAAAGATGGAGAAGAAGTCCCCGTACTGCATGTACCCACCGTCGTACTGGTGGCTTCAATCACATGCCCCGCATCTCCTCTTTCTGGCCTCCCCCTCCCCTCCCCTCTCCTTCATCCCCTCCCTTACTTTCCCTTCTCTTCCTTACACGCCACTAACTCGGAATCGTCACGAAGTAATAAGTGAAAGAGCCGGTTGACATTCGATCCTCCCAGGAAATTACCCGTGTTTCGCGCACGATGTACAGCGTTCACCATAAGCGACTTTCGCTCACCGTATGGCGATCGTAGACGCGACTACAGCCACCCCACTGATCCCGAGGACGGGAACCAGACTACTTCGCATAACGCTGACAGAGTATCGCGGGGCAACGAGAGAGACGAAGCCCCCTGGCTGAGATAGAGAGGAATGCGCGAAGAGAAGGTCGACAAGGAAAGCGCAAACGCGTGAAGAAGGGTCGACCGTCGAGCTGGCGGGCGGAAGGGCAGAGGGGTGATCGGAGAAAGGAGTATCTTCTCGTGATGAGAAGTGCATAGAGTCGTGAAGCCATATACGACGCGGCCAGCTGGGCGCGGGGAAAACAGGAGACAGGCGGACAAGACAGAGAGAAGACAACGCGAAAGACGAGAAAAGGTACAATGCGAGCCCCGAAGAAGGCCCCCGAGCGGATCCTTCTGGCGAGTGCACAGAAATGGCCACATAAGAGGCAAGGAAAGGCGCCGAGGCGGTGCGGCCCTGTGAGTGAGGGCTCATGGACCCCGCTGCCTCGGCAGGGTCACAGGCCAGTCAGCCCGATCCGCTTCGCGCGCCGGTCCTCGTGCTCCGGCACCCGAGAGCGAGCAACGAGAGGTTTGCGGTGGCCCCACGTGGGAATTCAGACGCTCGCGGCGCCTCATTGTTGCGATGATGGCCATCTGAGAGCACAGGCAGTACATTGGTACATACGGCGACGCAACACCATTACGTACATTGGCTCTACACTGATTGCCCTCCTGAGTGAATCTACACTCATACGCAAACATGTATACAATTGCATATACTAGCATACTCTAGTTATCTTGAAAAATATTTTAGTATCATATAAATGATGCATGTACTAACGATTTTACAATAGGCATGCCACATACGACAAATTATACCACCACAATAATAAAAACCTCCTTATTACTGCTTAGATTGACTCGATACTCATCCATCCACAGCAATATAAAATAGCGCCCATACGCCAATGGAATGCAAGTCCACTATCTTAGCTGTTCGATACCAGAATACGTTCACATGCAAGGAGGGTTGGCTCGGAGTGTACTCGGGGCGATTACAGTTCTTCTACATAACAGCACGCAAAAGGTGTATTTGCAGGTCCATTACATACATAAGGTACAGCGACGCTACCTTCATCTACCGACCCACTATGCGTCTCATGGATTGGGTATCCGCACCGATTTGCCGCATCGACCTGGAAAGTGAAACCGGGCCTCATCATGTCAAGATGAAATGGGATTTGAAATAGTGATTGATTGATGAGGTGTGAACCGATATGCATCTGAATGTACGGGACGAAATTAAGACCATGGATGTGCATGTATAGTATATATTGTATTTTTCAGAGGTAAATGAAATTGAATGTATGCTAAAAGAATTATAATAACTCACATCGATATAAAAATAATAATCATGCGTGAGAAATATAAAAATCAACCCAATAAGCGATAATGAGATGACTCATTTGAAATTGGAATAGCAATAATGATAAGAATTGATATATATGCAACCACAATAATTTAAACTATTCTCCCGGTGCAAAAATGATAATTGAAAATTTCGCTCTACCTCCAGATATGGTATTCATAGATGGGGTTAAACAATAAGCTTTTAATGACACGCAGAAAGCCCGTTAAATACAACCACGGGACACAAACAGACACATACAAGACACCTGCATTAAAAACTAAACCGAACTCAATTACAAGAGAGGTGCAAACAAATGTAAGAAATACAGATAAACAGGCCCAAATCTGATGCGCACGTAACATTATCCCCTTCTCTCTCCTTCGCGTTTCTTCACTCCCACGAGCGACGCTCATAATACCTAACTCACGACACATAAAGAGTGAAAAAGTGAGCGTGCCTCGCGATCAAACGATTGACTCAGCAACCTCTGCGGCGAGCGTTAAGAAACAAATAACACGATCTTAATATCCATCCACAGAACGAGCGAGGAGACTCCGAGAAACCCGTCAAGTTTAGCACCAACTAAACAACCAACAACACACTGCCCAGATCCCCCAGTCGACCATGCGCACACGCAGCACCGTCATTCACATCATCGCACATCTAGTGCTACACACACACACCGAACACGTCACCAAATCTACCACTCGGACCACCACACACACAGCGCGATCACAACACTCAGTAGCCACATTTAGCGAGAGCGTGATAACGACAAGAGGACTTCACGTTAGATACACCTCCCCGAAGTGCTGACACACCACACCCTCCCCTTGACGTGTGAGCCTGCCGCAGGCCAAATGAACCCATGGCCACACAAGAGGTCTCATTGCGATACAACATTTTAGTGTGAATGTCCGAAGCAATCTCCAGCGAGCGTAAACCGTCAAAACGACCCCCAGATGACCACCACGCTGGGCTCACCGATCCTACCCACTCCCGGGATCTCGCCCTCCACGCGACTACAACGCCTACACGCGCCAGCCACCATTCCCCGCAGATCCCTCACCCTACCACCACAGCGCCCTTTGTCCCACATTCGCCCCTCGCACTCTACCAGTGCACACGGCTTACCGCCTCCATCTCCGCCCGGCCGGCCAGGACCAGAGGCGGGCCCACAGCTGCGAGGCATGCGGAGGGCTCCCCTCCCGGCGGGATCTAGAGGCCGCCCCTTTGTTAAAAACCAACTATTTCGAGTGACGATTTGATTTTTGTTCTTCTTTTCACCCCGAGCGGCAGAGAGAGCACAAGAAGCCGGCGTCTCCGTTTCCCGGATCGTTCGGCTGCGCGGCACAAATACGGGGGCAGGACGTAAGGAAGAGATTTAGAGAGGGCCCCCCCTCTCCTGCCGTCCCTGTTCCTAGATGCGCCAAAACAGTTTTCCCATTTTCGGTTCTCTTTTTTTTAACTGTCCTCCCCTGTTTATCCTCCTCTTCTCTCTCTCAAGGCCCCACTAAATGTCTTGATATCTCTCAGTTTACCTTCACCTTTTTCTTTTTCTTGTTCTTCTCGCTCCCTTGCTATACACGGTGTAACTTTCTTGTCCCCACATTCGCATTACTTAGGTTGAGGATACTGTTATGATGGTTATAATATATTTAGTACGCGTGGGTTACCCTACATGGGTTGAAATCTCTTAAACAGAGGTTTTGAGAATTCACACCCACAATTAATTCACAAATGACACTTAATCTAAATTATTGATTCTCTTCTTCTAAGACCATCAGATTTCACTAATTTACCTTCCTAATAATCACTTTATGAACCACCGCCAACCCTGCTTCCCACACCCTTCCCGGCCCATCACCTGGACGGGTACAAGGCTGACCCCATTCCCTTCGCTGACCTAGGAACACTCCACACCCTCCTCATCCTGCGGTGCGTCAGCCTCCTCTGGTACCCTGCGTTTTATGTTCTCCGTCCGCGACCCAGCCCTCCTCCTCGGCCACCCTCCCCTCTCCTCTCCTGGGGTGGGCGGCCGCGCGGTTCCTACCCCTGCCACTGACCCCCTAGTCCTCCTTCTTGAACCCCCGCTGTCTTTATTTGTCTTTGTTGTAACTCTCCTACGAATCATAGTCGAATTCTGCTTCGCAGTCAATACGCACTTATACTCCTTATACCTTCTACTCTCTCGACACCCCTACTTCCTAGCTGCTTCTAAGGTCTCTAGTGGGATACCGACAGACAACACTAATCTACTCTCCAGCTCGGCCCACATTTGCCATTCTCTGATACATATCTGGTCTTCCTGATTACTCTCTTTTTTCTTTTCACTCTGTCACCAGTCTATTCCTGAACGATTTCAACCAGGTTATGTCTGTCAATTTGATCAATTTGATCTTAATACCATATGGGAATTTAGTCTTCGTTCCATAATGTCTTGTTTTATGATGCCAGATAGATAGTAAGTCATCTTACGGAGATTTTATGTTTTTGTTTGTTTTTTGTTTATGTGTAGGTTTCCTATTTTTGATCTTTACGTCCTCTTGCTGCAACCCCATCTTTCTTACTCCCAACCTCTCCCTCCAAATTCCACTCATTCACCCTATCACACCCCACTCCAACCCAACCCTTATGGCATATATCACTCACCCCACTCCAAACCCCAACCCCAATCCACCCCCACCTAACCCATATCCTTTTTTATACTCTCGCCCTAAAATCCTCCTCAACCACCATCCTACCCCACCCCAATAATTCATCGTACTCCTCTACCTTACCCACCCCCCTGTTCATACACCCCGCAATCACTCTCATCTTCCCTTCTTACATCTCTCACATCCCCACGCCCTAACACTCCCCATTCCTCTAACCTCCCCTCCCATCCCCATTCTCCCTCTCCCCTCTCCTACCCCACTCCCTCACCCCACCCCACCCCATCTCCCTCTCAACCCGTTATCCTCACCCTCTCTACCTCATGCCCTCATACTCTCCTCCCCTCTCCTTACCCCACTCCCCACTCTCCCTCCATCCCCACTCCCCAACCCCCTCCACCCCCCTTCAACATACACACACATACTACTCCTGCGAACCCTACTCTACATCGCGTTCTCTCCGGCTCTCATCGATGCTAAAGTGCGCCCGCGAGCCACCGCCCTACTCTTATTTTCTCCGGAGTTTTTCTCTCTTCACTTAATTCCATCTGACGGAAGGTCCGGCGTTGCGACAAGGACCGGGTCCGGTATCCTTCGCAGGACGGCCCTTTTAAATCTGGCCTTCATTCTTCCCCGCATGGTGGTTTGCACGTAAAGTTGGCAGCAGTATACTCGAGGCAAGTGCTCCGGATCCCTGCCCTCCGCACCTGCAGTCTACTTGCCTCGTCCGCTGCACGGCCTCGTCGTGTGGGCCGCCGTGCCC
>NW_020871851.1:0-5000 GCF_003789085.1 Penaeus vannamei
TGTGTGGTGTGTGTGTGTGTGTTGTGTGTGTGGTGTGGTGTGTGCGTGTGTGTGTGTGTGTGTGTGTGTGTGTGTGTGTGTGTGTGTGTGTGCGTGCGTGTGTGTGGTGTGTTGGTGTTGTGAGAATGAAAAAGAAGTAAATAAAATTAACAATGGCTTTTAGATCACCATTGATTGATAAAATATCCCAACAGGAATGTAAAAAAGAAAGTAAAGAGAAGAAGGAGAGGAAAAAGAAGAAAAGAGAAAGAAAAGGAAAAAGGAGAAAGAGAAGGAAAAGAAGAAAAAGAAGAAGACAAAGGAGAAGAAAATAAGGGAAGAAGAAGAAGAGAGAGAAGAAGTAGAAAAAAGAAGAAAAAGAAGGAGCAGAATATGGAGAAGAAGAAAAAAGAGAAAAAGGGAAAAGAAGAAAAAGAAAATGGATATGAAGAAGAAGAAGAGAAAAAAAAAATGAAGAAGAAAGAAGAGAAAGAAGAAGAAAAATAGAAAAAAAGAAGAAAGAAGAAAATAAGTAAAAAGAAAAAGAGAAAAGAAAAAAAAGATAAAAAGAAGGTGAATAAAAAACGCAGATCAAAGACGAATAAATATGCGCCCACAAGACTAATGCAATAATCACAGCCCATCAAATGGAGTAAATAAAACAGTTAATGAGATAATTTGCCAAATTATTAGGAAATTTGTGAAATCGTGCTTGACTGTCGTTGAAGGAACGCCAAAAAAAGGAATTTTCTGAAGGCCATATTTCAAAAATTATTTATAAGGCGGATGCAGTAGTTTGCCTTGTGGAAATGGGATCAAATTGTTTACTTTTCAATATTTGTTTTTGTTTTTGTTTTATCACTGTTGCCATAAGGGTGATAATCGTGATCAAAAAAAAAAAAAAAAAGATTAGAAAGAAAAGCAATCAAAGTTTTATTGATGCAAATGATATGGAACGATATGATGATGGAGATAGATAGATAGATAGACAGAGGTTAAGGAGATAGATGATGATAGATAGATAGACAGATAGATAGATTGACGATAGATAGAGAGAGATGGATAAAGAGAGAAAGGAGAGATAGATAGATAGAGACAGAGTGAGAAATTAATGATAAAGAGAGAGAGTGAGGGAGAGAGAGAGAGAGAGAGAGAGAGAGAGAGAGAGAGAGAGAGAGAGAGAGAGAGAGAGAGAGAGAGAGAGAGAGAGAGAGAGAGAGAGAGACGAGAGAGAGAGAGAGAGAGAGAGAGAGAGAGAGAGAGAGAGAGAGAGAGAGAGATAAAGATAGAGATAGAGATAGAGATAGAGATAGATAGATAGTTAGATAGATATATATACAGACAGATAGATAGATAGATAGATAGATAGATAGATAGATAGATAGATAGATAGATAGATAGATAGATAGAGATAGATAGACGAGAGAGAGATTGCGCTTAAAAAGAGGAAAGTCATGTTGGGATAATGACATAACCATATAAATGATGGAAAATCTGTCATCAGTGTAATAGCTACTCATTTAGTGAAATTGAGTAAAGATAAAAAAAGAAAAAAAAGGAAAGAAATAAAAGGAAAAAGGAAAATTAAGGATTTTACTCTAGTGAGGAGACAAAAAAAAAGAAAAAAAAGAATGAGTTTTGATTCCTACTAATCCATTTTTATTTTTGTTCGAAATAAAAAAAAGGGAAAATCTAACAGATTCTTCTCACTATTCGACGCAGGTGAAAAAATCTTTTAAAATATTCATCACAAAAATCAACGGGAATTTTACAGGGTACCGCACTGCAGTCTATGTCACGGAAAGGTCATATAACCAACGAAAAATGGGTGAATTGCAGCCAAATTGGATTTTGATATGTAAGGATAATCTTTGCGATGATATATATGACATCTGTCCACCAATCCTTTCGAGAAGCTACTGTTACGAAACATATTTCTCTCTCTCTCTCTTTCTTTCTCTTTATCTATCTATCTTTCTCTCTTTCTCTCTCTCTCTCTTTCTCTCTCTCTCTCTTTCTTATTTTCTCTCTCTCTCTCTTCTCTCTCTACTTTCTCTCTCTCTCTCTCTCTCTCTCCCTTTCTCTCTCTCTCTCTCTCTCTCTCTCTCTCTCTCTATCTCTCTCTCTCTCTCTTCTTCATGGTTCACTATCTATTTATTCTCTGTCATCATCCTTAATCTCTCCTCTCTCTCTCTCTTTCTTCATGGTTCACTATCTGTTTACTCTCTGTCATCATCTCTGCTCTCTCTCTCTCTCTCTCTCTTTTCATGGTTCTCTCTCTCTCTTTTTCTCTCTGTCATCATCTCTGCCCCCCTCTCTCTCTCTATTTTTTATTTTTTATTATTATATTTATTATTTATTTATTTATTTATTTATCCTTTTTGCTAGTGTCTATCTGAAGCTGCCTATAGTTCCATCTCATCTCTGATGTATTTTCTGATTCACTTCTTTATTGAACCGATCAGCACAAGCCTCTCAGCAAGGCACTATTTGATATATAAATCTGTAGATGGATAGATGAATGATTGATTTGGCTGGTAGTTAGGTATGTAGAATTATACAAGAATAGCTACGTAGCTAGATAGAATAAATAGAGAGAATGGTAGACACAGGCAAACGTAGAAAGCACACACACACACACACACATATATATAATTGTGTGTTTTGTGTGTGTGTGTGTGTCTGTGGGTGTGTATGTGTGTCTATTATCCGTGTTCCCTTCTATTTCCACTCCTTTCTCCCTCTTTTTTCTCTTCCTTATTCTCAACTCCCGCCTTTTGAATTGAGGTAAACAATTAAACTAATTTTAACTTCGCCTTCTTCTCTTCTTTACGGCCTTGAAAGTAAGGGAAATTTCGCTTTTTTGTAGAGGAACTCACTTATCCTTTTTCTCTCTCTTCTATGGGTTATTATTATTATTTTTTTAAACTTATTCTTATTATATTTATTTTCTATTTATTTTATTTATTTATTGTTTATTATTTTTGTGTGTAGGTCGGTGATGTATTGTGAATTACCTGTTCTTATCTTTATTGATGTGTCGGTGTATTTTATATATACATTAAATACACACGCTAACTCACACACGGCACGCATGCAACACACACACTCCAAAACAACACACACACACACACACACACACACATACACACACACACACACACACAACACACACACACACACACACACACACACTGTACATACACACATATACACACAAAAAACAAACCAACACACATACATTCCTTCATCCAGATCGACACATCAATACACCTGTCATTAACTTTTTTTTAAAACCTGAATTTCGTAACAAATGCCAACATTTCCAAAAGAATAAGAAAGAAAAAAAATCAAACATTCTCTCGCCAATCGTTATCAAAAAAGAGAAAAAGAAAAGAGAGAGAGAGAGAGAGAGAGAGAGAGAGAGAGAGAGAGAGAGAGAGAGAGAGAGAGAGAGAGAGAGAGAGAGAGAGAGAGAGAGAGAGAGATAGACAGCAAAAAAAAAGAAGAGATAGAGATAGATAGATAGATAGATAGATAGATAAATAGATAGATAGAGAGAGAGAGAGAGAGAGAGAGAAGTCATAGACAGCCAAAAAAAAAAAAAAAAAAAAAAGTCATAGACGGTATTTTAGGGTAAACTGAAACCAACTCGTTTGCCCCAACTAACTCTACAAATATTATCTTTGAGAAAAACGGTTTACGGACTTTTAGTTTGGTCTCGGTGAGGTCAAGGTCAAAGAGAAGAAGAAGAAGAAAGAAAAGAAAAAAAGGAGGAAGATAGGAGGAGGGAGGAGGAGGAGGAGGAGGAGGAGGAGGAGGAGGAGGAGAAGAAGAAGAAAGAAGAAGAAGAGAAGAAGAAGAAGAAGAAGGAGGAGGAAGGAGGAGGAAGAAAAAGAAGACGAAGAAGAAGACGATGAAGAAGAAGAAATGAAGAAGACAAAAAGAAGAAACAAGTCGAAGAAGAAAAAAAAGAACATGACGAAGAAGAAAAAAAAGAAAAAAAGAAGAAAAACAAGGAAAGAAAGAAAGAAAGACAGAAGGTATATGCGGTTACAAAAAAGGAGGAGTGGTAATATGGCAGAAAACAATCACAGACACACCACCCAGGATTTTTTCAGCCATATCATCGTCAAGAAGGGTGATTTGTCAATAAAAATATATCCTTAATCATTTTGCTAATCATTCTGTTGGTGAAAAAAGAAGGAAAGAAAGAAACACCAATAGGAGGCGCTATATACCTCTTCAAAGTCTGCCATTGGTCGAGAAAATCAGACCCAAACATCACCAACCAATGAGCGACGCCGACGATGTCACAACGCCATCTATTAGTGGGCGGCCTAACTAACCATCAAGGAGAATTCATGTCAAATTTATCACCTTGTTTTACCATAGGACTTGCGCCTGCCGTTATCATTATAAATTTTAGCCTAGGTTGTTAGATTATTCTTATCATTACGATGTTTATTCTCCACTTCCGTTTCTTCTTAGGAGAGTAAATGAGAATCACTTGTAGACATGGGACGTTATTCTTCAAGATGGTGTGAGGAACCTTGAAACTATTTTGGAATTCAGTGAGTGTAAAGTATACGTGAAAGTGTATAGATATTGTGGGTTTAACAGTGTAGAATGAAAACCTTTTTAAGTTTCATTTTTTTATTGGTTATTTAGTAAATTTCTTCCTAGTAAGTAGGTCGTTAATATAATGTGGATTATGTTTTCTTCTTCTTTATGTATCGATGTATTTATACTTACATAAAAACACACTCACGCTTACACACATACACACACACACACACACACAACACACACACACACACACACACAACACACACACACACACACACACACACACACACACACACACACACACACACACACACACACATACACACACATAAAAAGACACACAAACAAAACACATCCAAAAAACACGCACACATAAACACACCCAAATACACACATAAATACACCCATACACAAACATAAACACACACACATGAACACACACCCACACACAC
>NW_020871852.1:2500-7500 GCF_003789085.1 Penaeus vannamei
GGAGAAGAGAGAGAGGAGAGAGAGAGAGGAGAAGAGAGAGGAGAGGAGAAGAGAGAGAGGAGAGAGGAAGAGAGAGAGATAGAGTAGAGAGAGAGAGAGAAGAAAGAGAGAGAGATGAGGGAGAGAGAGAAGAGAGAGAGAGAGAGAGAGAGAAGAGAAGAGAGAGAGAAGAGGAGAGAGAAGAGAGAGAGAGAGAGAAGAGAGAGAGAGAGGAGAGAAGAGAGATAGGTAGAGAAGGAGAGAGAGGAATAATTAGACTAATAACATATGCGTGTGGCCCCACACATACTACACCGATGGAAGTTCAGTTAGTGCTAATGCCGAGTAATCCGGCAACTTCAGATTTATAAAGAAAATCAGGGCCAAGGAAATTACGGAAACAAAAATCCGAGAAATCCAGCTGAAGGGCATTCTGGCACGTTGTACCTGTCGCTAGACTTAAGACGTTCCCTATTAAAACTTTTTTCTCTAGAGGAAGAGTTCAGCAAGTCCACCAAATGATTTCCCCGAATGTCATGATTTGGAATTAAATGTAAATTTCTTTTCTCCCCTTTTCAAAATTTGGCAAGGTTTCTTCCGGCCATCCGGATGTTTGGTGATTCTTCCCACATTGTGTTGTAAAGATTGGCGAATCACCGCGGCGGTGATTAGAGACCGTCGATATTGTTAGTATAATCTTTGATTGTTGGTGTAAGTAGTCATGCAAAAAGATTTCTGCTTCTTCGTTCTCTGTCTTTTACACAACCAAAAAACGCCTTTCGCTGTACATCGTCATCTATGTCATCGAAAGTCTTGCATCAGTGCTATTCCATAACATCGCTTCATAATCGTAGTGCAATTTATATATGATCTACCGCGTACTGATTCAAAAATGGACCGCAAGAAATGTGTTGTTACTAGGATTCGTTAAGAAATCTGAAGACCCGGAAAGTGAGTACGTTTAGATCTTAATGGGATGATATTTCACAATTCTTCAGTGATATCTATAAGAATATGAGGATTTTACTAATATTTGAAAGAACTCCGATGCTGCATAGTTGACGTAGAGACGCATGACATCATCGTTGTAAAGTCTGGGGACATAACCTTGCAAAACTTAAACAACATCGTGAACGTCGGTGAAATATGTCATTATTCACCGTGCGATGTTTCGTTAAAGGCGGCTGCGGATGGTTACCTGTGAGCCCTTTTATCCGAGAAATCTGAAACGTGGCAACAATATCTAGCGGTCACAAACAGACGCAAACACTTCCCTCCCATTCGCTATTAGACATCGCTCCGAAGTCGTATATATAAGTATATATAATATATATATATAATAATAGATATATATAGTATAGTATATATATATATATTATATATACAATATAACTGTATACTACATACAGTGCGTATATAAATACATACACACACAGAACGATCACACACACGACCACACACACACACACCACACACACACCATAAGTGTGTACTGATTATATAATATAAAATAATATATAGAGTATATATATATAGTTATATATTATATATATAATAGTGGTGATATATATGTGGTGTGTATATAGTATATATATATACTGATTATATAATATATGTGAATATATATGATATATATATACTATAGATATATATATATATATATATATATACATATATACATACGATATATACATACATGACATGCATAATCATGTTATACATGTATATGTATATATAGAGTATATAATATATATATATATATATATTAACACAACATATAATATGATAGTATAATACTATATATATATATATATATATATAATATAATATTTAAATATATGTTATGATAATATATGTATATATGTTTATATAGTAGTGTATATAATATGTATATATATATAGTATATATATATATACTATATATATATAATATATACTAGTGAATGTGTGTGTGTGGGGTGTGTGTGTGTTGTGTGTGTGTGTGTGTGGTGTGTGGTGTGCTGTGTGTGGTCGTAATATATATAATATATATATATATATATATGCGATATATATATATATATATAATATTATGTAATGTGTGTTGTGTGTGTGTGTTGTGGTGTGTGTGTGTGTGTGTGTGTGTTGTGTGTGTGTGTGTGTGTTGTGTGTAAACAGGATAATCTGTACATATGTACAGTAGATCGAGGAAGAGATATACTTAAACATATATATACATTACACATATATCGTAATATTATATATATATATATAGTTATATATAATTATATATATATATAATATATTATATATATATATATAGTAGTATATAGTGGAAAATTGTGCCATTTAATAGAGACATTTTAGGTTATTTGTACAATTAATGTGTATGTGTCAATGCATAAAGATGTCTCTGCTTCAATGATTCATTATCTTTGTTTAGTTATATGATCTTTGTGTCCACATCTTGTATTGTGTACGTAAAACTTTTTTCGGGTTTATCATCGTTTTCTTAATGAATACCTCTAAAGGTTTTTATTTTGTTTTTCGTTCACAGTACCGGCACCTTCAGATAATAAACCATTTCATGAACAGCACATCTTCTGAACACCCCAATCTTTCCATGCCACACCATACTTCACGTAAAGCGGATAACTCCCATGTAGCAAACCATCGTTAATACACAGGGCCAAATCGTCGGTCATGCCCACCATATACGTTTCACGTCGGTAATGCCAGTCCACCATCGTTTATGTACACCACCATCCATTTCATGCCCACCATACTTCTCAACGTGCGTAACTCATGTACACCACTTATGTACACACGTATCTCTCATGACCCAATACTTCACGTACGTTAATGCCATGTTTACAAAAGCTGGCCGGAGGCCATCTTTATTTGTACACACCAATCGTTCTATGCCGCGAGCGCGCATACTTCATCGTAACGTAAACTCATGTAACAACCAATCTTATGTACAACACTAATCTCGGTCATGCCCAACATACTGTCACGTACGTAACTCCAATGTACACCACTTAATGTACACACTACTCTCAATGCCCACGCATACTTTTCAGGTACGTAACCCAATGGTACACCATCTTATGTACACCACCATCTCTCATATGCGCACCAATATTCACGTAACGTAACGCCATGTACACCATCGTCTCATGCCCACCATACTTCCCGTACGGAACCAAATGTACACATCTTATGTAGCACACCATCTCTCAATGCGCACGCATACTTTCACGTACGTACGCCATGTACCCATCTTATGTACACAACCATCTCTCATGCCCACCATACTTCACGTACGTAACGCCATGTACAGAGCGCATCTATGTACCAACATCTCTCATGCCCACCATAACTTCACGTACGTAACCCATGTACACCATCTAGTACAGCACATCTCTCATCCACGCTACTTCACGGTACGGACCCATGTTACACAATCTTATGTACACACACTCTCAATGCCCACCATACTTCACGACGTAGCCCAATGTACACGATGCGTCTGTACACACCATCTCTCATGCGCAGCCAATACTTCACGTAGCGTAAGCCCTGTACAGACCATCTTATGTACACACTATCAGTCGTCAAAACTTTACGGTACATCCTCTCCCTTCCCCTCATAGCGAGGAATATAAAAAGGTCCCTGAAGACCCAAGGCAGCGGAAGACATTTCCTCCTTGTCAAGACGCTCTTTTTTCGTCGCTGTTTTGTCTGCCCTTATCTGCCCCCCCCCTCCCCCCGCCCACCCCCGCCCCCGCCCACCCCCCACTGTATGGGCGTGTTCAGAACTCCACCTTGTAACATCTCGCTGCGTCCGCGCGAATATCGATAGGTCGTCAGAGACCGGCGGCAAGCTATTCTCTAGCCTGGCCATACTGCTCCCAGACATAGTGCGCATCGTCTCTCTGCATATAGTGTAGAGAATAAGAATGACTAAACAGGTTTATTCACGTTTTTATTTTATTGTCACGAGTTTTTTGTCTGCGTAGCCTCCTTCATTTAGAATTTGGCACGGTTGTATCTTATTGTACTACTATCACTTAAAGTATATATATATAGTGAAGAAGCGATATCGTGTATTGACATCAGATGATATAGTACCCACGATTAGCTCAGGGTATAAAGGACCGCACATTTGAAGTCTTATATTATATTAGATTGACAAGAATAAGTCTCAATCTGTATCGACTAGTGTATATCATCGAACGCACACTCTCCACTTCACTATCTATTATTAGATCGAAGATAGTTGTATTAGACGACCAATCTAGTGATCTCTACTCCGCATAACGAAAGGTGAAGTTGCTCCCCTGCGCCTTGAGACGTTTTCGCGGGAGACGCCCGCTAACACGCCGCATACAGTGGGGGTGGGGCGGGCGGGTGGGGCGGGGGGAGGGGGGGGCAGGATAAGGGGCAACCAAACAGCGACGAAAAAGACGTCTTGACAAGGAGGACAAATGTCTTCGCTGCCTGTGGGTCTTCAGGGATATTGAGTTGAGACTGGAGGGGAAGGGAGGATTAGCGTAAAGTTTGGACGACATAGTTGTGTACTGAAGATGGTGGTACATGGGTTACGTACGTGAAGGTATGGTGCGACATGAAGAGATGGTGTGGTACAGACGATGGTGTACATGGGTACGTGGACGTGAAGTCATGGTGGGCTTATGAGAGAATAGTGTGTAGACATAGAATGGATGTACATGGGTTCCGTAGGAGTATGGTGGGCATGAGAGATGGTGTGTACATAAGATGGTGTACATGTTACGTCACGTGAAGTATGGTTGGGCATGAGAGATGGTGTGTATAAGATGTGTGCATCGCGCGTATCGTACCGGTCGAGATGGTGGGCCCAATGAGAGATAGATAGATAGGATAGTACGCTATGAGGTTAGTTCGTAGATGTATAGATGGTTCGCATCGCACGACTGACGAAATCTTATGCTTCGAGGGATAGATGATGTTAATAGAGGGATGCGGATAGGATTCATCGCACGACTCTCGCGCTCGCT
>NW_020871852.1:17500-20000 GCF_003789085.1 Penaeus vannamei
AAAGGAAGGAGAGAGAGGAAGGAAAGGGAGAACCATGTGGAGGAGGAGGAGACAGAGGCAAACGTCGAGTGTGTTTACATCAAACGAAGAGACGCGCTGAAAGATGGAGGGAAGTGAAGGAGGATAAAGAGGGTGGGGGGAGAGGAGGGGCAAGGATGGTGGGGGGATAAGAAAAAGGATAAGGATGGAGGAAGGGTAAGGAGAGAGGAAGGTGAGAAAGGACTAGGATTAAAGGGAGGAACAACCGGATAAGGATGTTGGAAAGAAAGAAAATACAAGAACGGAAAAAAAAGATCCGGAACGACAAGAATGATAAAAGGTGAAGAAAGAAGAGGATAATGAAAGGAAAAAAAAGAGCAAGGATGGAGGAACAAAAGAGACGACATAAGGAGAGGAAGGGACAAGGGCGAAGGAAGGAAAGGAAGGGCAAGAAAGGCCAGAGGAGAGCCATGTGGCGGAAGGACGCGAGGGAAGACAAGCGCCGGCTGTGTTTACGTCCCAAGGCTTCACAAACTCTCCCGGGAAACAGACAATGTTGGCTAGTTAGGAGTTCCCTTTTACGCCGGCTCGGAAACTTCCTCTTTTGTTTCTTTCACGTAATAACAGGAATAGCATATACGCGCAAGATATATACGTTTGTTTGTGTTTTGTTAAATAATGCTGAGTGCAGTCATTACTATTCTTCTCTTCTGGAGGGGAAAGTTTTGCCATTTTAAGGACGCACAAAGACTTCAAAAATCCTGTCTGGGTAAACATTGAAATCCAATAATACCTTTTTGCTGCCACTTCTTAAACCAAAATGATGTGTTTAAAAGTTTGGAAACGGCTATATAATGTCAGAATGACGGAACATCAATTTTTTTCTTGAGGTTTTATTAAAATCATATTTGAGTTTAAGGGGAGTCGAGTACCATTATCTATTCATGTGTGTTATCGAGGTCGTTCTTGTAATATTATGAGAGTTTTATCTTAAAGCCACTGAGAATTCAACATCGTTATAATGACGCCACATTTTTATTTTTGGTATTAGACATATACTTAAAAGTCGAAACTGAGCAATGATGATGTTAAAAACAATACTGCTTGTAATGATAACAATACTACTAGTCATGATAACAGTTATGATAGTGGTGATAATCTCATCATATCATATGCCAAACAGCGATCAGAATGATAATTTTAGAAACTGAGTAATGTATTTTATCTCGTCATATATGGTATCTCGATTACATTATTGATCATATGGTAAATATATCTCAAGAGTTTACCATCCCTTCTTTATCATATAAAAATATTTGAATTTCTGCATCTTTGTCTATTTTATACGATACCAGGATCAAAATATTACTCGGCAGTTTTATCTTGGTGGTGTCGGCCTATCGTATACCAACTTGAGTGGCGGCCACACCCAGGATACAATTCACTTTCCAGGCCTAATCCTAGGTACTCCCTGGCGTCTGTTTATTGCCCTGCCCTTCATCCCCTTCGTAGGATATATTTGGAGGTCAAGATAATACTATACAAGATGTCTGTCTCTATTAAAAGTCCAATTGGGTTCTCATATTCTAACGCTTTCTTTGCATTTCAGACCTATTCTTCTTTCGTATCGTTTCAGTTTTAGACTTATTAGTAATTCACCGTACTTATAGACACGCCTTTCTTTTTATTACACAGCACGACAAAAAGTGAGCTTTCGTAGTGGCTTTCATGAAGTCATACGGAGTTTATGACGTCGACTTATTGTGCGTCTGTTTACAAACGCTCGACACACTCGCTCTCTCGGTGCGGATTACTTGACGAAGGGTGTGTGTGTGTGTGTGTGTGTGTGTGTGTGTGTGTGTGTGTGTGTGTGTGTGTGTGTGTGTGTGTGTGTGTGTGTGTACTATCCTCGTGTCATATTGACCACTGCAATAAGAACAATAATATCTTTCCTACAATACAATGTATTCCATTTTCAGTCTTTCCAAAAAGAAATAGTACAAGCCATTCTTAGATAACAATTCAGCAAACAATCTTTCAGATTCGTTCTAGAAACTCAAAGAAGTAAGACTAAAATAACTGAAAATTGTCAGAAGTTTAATCAAGCTTCCCATTAATTAAATGCATACTTTGTGACCTTAACCACAGTCTTGAGGCAGTTTGGCTGATAGTTCGCTGACGAGCTAGATTTACGCTGGCTCCTGGCGAGGGGGAAACGCGTAATTTGGCATTCAGCACACACACACACACACACACACACACACACACACACACACACACAACACACACACACACACACACACACACACACACACACACACACACACACACAACACACATACACACGCACACACACACACACACACACACACACACACACACACACACACACACACACACACACACACGCACACACACACACACACACACACACACACACACACACACACACACACACACACACACACACACACACACACACACACACACACACACACACAACATACACATACACACACAC
>NW_020871852.1:27500-31952 GCF_003789085.1 Penaeus vannamei
CCCATTATAAGTCTATGGAGGTAGCATAGCTCAGTGATAGAGCGCTGACTTTGCAATCGCATGATCCTGGGTTCACGCCCGGCTGCCCCTCTCAGTTGACTCAGCTGTGAATAAGCACTGGTATGCTGACGTCAGCATATTGGGGTCAAAGTCGGGGCGGAAAGGAACTGGCCACCCTACCGCATCATCCCGCGGCTTACTAAGCATGTTTCTCTACAAATGTCCCTTACGTCCAGATATATATATGGGACCAACTTTTTAATGTCTATGGGAAGGGAGTGTAACCATAGAGATACTTTTTTAGATCTAGAACACAAAAACATCGTCATTTCTCTTTTGTCTTAACTTAATTTATCTTATATTAGTCTCCGTTGCTTTACTTTATCTACCAAGATTAGATTATACCATTGTATTCTCCAAACTTCACATAAACATGAACTAATATAATTTAACTGTTGTTCTTCCTTTAACTTGGCACTAAAAACAGCAAGGTTGTACCATTTTTTGTTCTACTCTAAGTTACCTCACCAAGTTAGAGACGTAAAACTATACCCTTTGTATTGTAAACTTGCTTTTGCGGTCAAAGGTCTAAAATCCTATTTTTTCCTTATTTCTGTTTCTGGTGAAGAAATTATCTTTTTATTGATACATCAGTCCTTGCGTTCATTAATATATCGCAAAGAAAGTATATGGATGGGTTGCCAATTACCTATATATATACTAGTTGATTATATGTGTTTTATCTTTATAGTAAACTTGTGTATTTACATTCCTCACACTCCTCTTCACGCCAGCACGGAACTGTCTGTGTCATTCCTTGTCTCTCTCTCCGTCTCAGTTCATGTCTGGATGTCCATCTGTTTGCTTTGTCTGTCTCTCTATGTCTCCTGTCCTGTCTTTTCTCTCTCTCTCTCTCTCTCTGTCTGTCTGTCTGTCTGTCTCTCTCTCTCTCATTATATATATATATATATATATATATATTATATATATATATATATTATATATAATATATATATATGAAGTATTCATGTTGACAAATGTGGAAAAGGTATGAATGAGAACGAATATCTTCACAATACAAGAGATGTATGTATTTCTGACGAAGATATAATCGAACCGGTTAAATACATCTCTTGTATTGTGAAGATATGCGTCTCATTCATACCTTTCCATACATACATATATATATATATAATAATATTATATATATAATATATATAATGTGTGTGTGTGTGTGTGGTGTGTGTGTGTGTGTGTGTGTGTGTGTGTGTGGTGTGTGTGGTGGTATGTGTGTGTGTGTGTGTGTGTGTGTGAACATATATATATATATAAATATGAATTATGGATATGTGTATATCATACACACACACAACACACACACACACACACACACACACACACATATATATATATAATATATATATATTATATATATAATATTATATATATATTATATATATATATATTTATTATGAGCGTATGTATGTGTGTGTATATATTTATATTTGAATGTATGTATATGTGTGTATATGTATATGTGTATATGTATATATATATACACACACACACACACATATATGTGTGTGTGTGTGTGTGAGTGTGTTTTCATTTATATATTACCATTGCTATTATTATCATTATGATTATACTAAATTCATCCATTATTTATCAATCATCATCGTTATTTTTATCATTTCTCCTACTGATACATATATTCTTATTGTCACTATCATTATCATTATCATCATCGATAATATTACAATTATCATTATTATCAATTCTTTATAATTATGCCTACTGCTGCTCGTAGTAGTACTACTATCAATATTGCCACAACCCTTACTGTTTAAACCTCTAAAGCGTAGGAAAACATCAAAGCCTTTTTCCTAATCTTTCTCTAGATAAAATAACCCTTACTGCAGATTGTCGTAAGGCAGGTGCAACGACCGAGTGACATAAGCTTATGTTTTATAATTATGCAACTGTTTTATGCCATTCAATCTTATTATTTATGCAATAATGACGGTGGTAATAATAATCATGCAGTTGATGGGAACGTAACAATTACGGTAATGAATGCTAGCTTTTTTACTGCATTTCTCTTCCGCTCGTTCTCTCTCTCTCTCTCTCTCTCTCTCTCTCTCTCTCTCTCTCTCTCTCTCTTCTCTCTCTCACACTCTTCTCTCTCTCTCTTCTCTCTCTCTCTTTCTCTCTCTTCTCTCTCTCTCTCTCTCTCTCTCTCTTCACTCTCTTCTCTCTCTCTTCTCTCTTCTCTCTCTCTCTCTCTCTCTCTCTCTCTCTCTCTCTCTATATATAATATATAATATATATAATATAATATATATATATATATATATATATATATATAGTTATGTCTGTTCTTCTGTCTGTCTGCCCCTCTCTCTCTCTCTCTCTCTCTCTCTCTCTCTCTCTCTCTCTCATCTCTCTCTTCTTCTCTCTCTTGCCGTCTCTCTCACTCTCCAGATCTCTCTCTCTGTCTGTCTGTCTGTTGCCCTCTCTCAGTCTCTCTGTTCTCTCTCTCCCTGGTTCTCTAAGTCTGCTCTTCTTCTCTCTCTCCGTCTTCTGCTCTCTTCTCTCTCTCATCCTCGATCTCTGCTCTGGTCATCCATCCCATCTCAGTTCTCTCTCTTCCTCATCCGTCTCATCGGTCTGGTCTCGTCGGATCTCTCCTCTCTCTCTCTCTCTCTTCTCTCTCTCTTCTCTTCATCAATCTCGTCTCATTCTCTCTCTCTCTCGGTCTCATCTCGTCTTCCTAAGATGTACACACACGCGAACTAACTGGAGGTAACATGTAACCATGGAGGTAATGAGACATGTGCTAGGTATGCCGATTGGAAGAATTGTTCATCACTTCAATTAAATAATTCATTATTAAGATAATCATTTAATCTTTTATTTGACTTTTTAAGGAATATTTCCATTTCCAGCCTTTTTTCGTATATTTATCTATTTGTTTATCTATTTGTTTATTCACTTCTTCATCTATATCTTTGTTTATTTACGTGTTTATTCACTTCTTCATCTATATTTTTATTTATTTATCTATTTATTCACTTCTTCATCTACATATTTGTTTATTCATCTGTTTATTCACTTCTTCTTCTACATATTTGTATATTTATCTGTTTATTCACCTCTTCTTCTACATATTTGTTTGTTTATCTGTTTATTCACTTCTCCATCTATATATCTGTTTATTCATCTGTTTATTCACTTCATCTATATATCTGTCTATTCATGTTTATTCACTTCTTCATCTACATGTGTTTATTCATCAATTCATCGATTTATTCATGCACTGATTTATTTTCGTCGCCACTTTCATCATGAACTCACAGAACGCAGATCCTGGTGATTAGGATATCGATTTCCAAGACGCAGTTGCCACCTGCTGTTTCTAATCACATCAAACGCGGCATAATCACTGATTGGCCTTACAGTGTTTAAATTTGTTATAACACTGTGAGAATGCTATAGCATTCAAATTACGTATCAGTTTTCCGGCATAAAGTCCATTTGTTCGAGGAAATGGAACATCTATAGTTTTGATTATCTCTCAAGTTCAGTAACTTATTGGTTGATCAATTGATTTTACTGCCATGAAGTTATACATCAAAGGTAGCATGTTACCTGAACCCTCAAACAGTTTCATAGAAAGTTCACTAATTATATGAGTGGGCAACAACAATATCGAGCCTATAAGTGCAGTAGACAATAACACACATGCGTAAAATACACGTGAGGTGTGTGTGACGTATATACTGTTTGTAAGCTACCTGTGTCTTCATTTTTCTAGGTGACAAAATAAAGTATAAAATGCCTGCCTAGTTGAATGCAAAATATTATCAAAAAGAAACTTTATATTCTTCATTGCATATTCCTTTAGTTTTACCGTTAGTTTTGTTATTACCAAATCTGATAAATAAGATTTTGCGTTGTCGAGTGCGTTTCTATTTGTGTCTGCTTACAAGCGTGTACGTTTATAGACAAGCGTATCCACCGCTATATAAGTGTACCTGCAATACTAGTCTAAATATAAAACTTCATCAAGTTGCAAAATCAAGTACCCAGTATGGCCTTATTTTACTATCCAAGAAAACCAACAAGCAAAACAGTCCCTACTGTCAGCGACATTCGTCACACCCACTCTTACCTTTTCTAATCATCTGGCTCCAAGGTGTACAGGATTAATCGTGGGCAAGGAACTGGTCATATATGCACGCCAGGCACGACACCCTGCTTCAGTAAACAGTTATGTATATCTATGGGGTACCGCCAATCATGTGAGTGATGGCAAATTTGCTAGCGGCCATCACTCAGAAACTGATTGGGCATTGGAATTGAACATAGGACAATGAGATACAATGACTCTCTCAATACCTCTCATAAACTCATTTTTTTTCTCTCTCCCTTTGCCTCCCGTCTCTTTTT
>NW_020871853.1:17500-20006 GCF_003789085.1 Penaeus vannamei
GTAATACCACGGTAATTGTCGCCGACGAAATAACCCCGGTAACACTCTCACACCTCATATACCCCACCCCTTATAACTACACTATTACCTACTTATCGTACTATATACAGTACAACCCTCACTTACTACTATTACTCCTATATCCCCTTACCAATACTCTCCCGCACCCCTCACTCAATTATTCCACTTCCAAATAACTTATACCTTAATACGCTACTACCACAAACCCCCTATAGTAGCAGTATATATATACCTATACTCCCTCGCCAGCTATACTATCCACCTATATACATACACTACCACGCCTTTATATCACCTTCTAAACCCCCTCTCCTACTAAACTCACGATATCACCTCTAGACCGAGTACTCACCACTAAATACCTACTACCTCCTATTTACACATACTTCCCTTCATCCATCCCTTCCACCATACTATACCCTTCCACAGCTACTACTCAACCAAACCCCCCCCCTACCTTATCCTACCCATCTCCGTACCACCCAAACACCTAAATAGGACCGAAGTCGTATACGCTACTTCTCACACAAGTATATTTGTGAATATATTACGATAATATTCATGTTATTGCTGGTAAGAGCTTAGGCATATTCCGATTACCTGCGTATCAATAATATCACTCACTGAGGTAGTAGAGTAATAGTTAAGAATGAGGAGTAGAAGTATAGAGTATATGATGGCAAATATAAGTAGGTGAGTAATGATAGATATATATATATATAATGATAGTAGTAGTAGTAAGGGAGATATAGGGTAGTAATGAGTATAATGTGAGATAGTAGTAATATTATAATAAGAGTGTTATATATATAATATTATTATTGTAATTTGTGGGGATATAAAGAGTGATAGAATTAAAATGAGATAATATAGTAGTAGAGAGGGGAGTGTAGGGTAAGAGTAAAATGAGAGAGAATTAGGGTAAGAGTAGAGTATAGTAGGAGAGTAGGTAGTAAGATAAGAAAGTAGTAAATGAGAAAGGGAAAGCGTTATATTGCGTAGAGAGGTGAGATAGAGATATATAAAGTAGATATATAGGGGTATAAGGGTAGTTTAGGGATAAGAGAATATGATGATGAGATATATATTTGAGATAAGTGATAAAAATATATACAGGATAAGGGTATAAGGGGAAGGAGTATATATATATAGATAGAGGTAGAGGAATATAGTTAGATATAGTAGAGTATAAAGAGTGCATATATAGTATATAAATTATGTATGTGAAGTATGTATGAGTGGAAATTGGTAAAGAGTTATAAGGGAATACGGGATAGTATATAAGATAGTTGTAGTAGTATAGAGAAAGAGAGGAGATGAATATATATACATAATATATATATATACGTATATCTATAGCTATGAGGTAAGTGAGGGAGTAAAGGGGAGAAGGGGTATATAGATAAAGAAAAGGGGTGGAGAAATATTAAAGGTTATATGAGAAGGATATATATATATAGCATAATATAAGGTATACAAGTAGATATATAGATATGAGAGAGAGAATAAAAGAGATAGTATAATAGATTAGAGTATTATGTGAGAGGAGTAGATAAAAGTAGATATATTCAGATGATCAATATAAGATAAATTTAGGGATATATAAAGTATAAGGAAAATATATATACATATATATATTAGTGAGACATAGAAGGTAGAATAGATAATATAGGGGGGAGCGGAGAAGATAGATAAAAAAAGGAGAGGTTTAGGTGATTGTGTGGAGGACAATCTGGGTGGTGTGTGTGTTGTGAGTGTGAGGTGTGGGGGAGAGATGGAGGTGGGTGGTAGATAGAGATAGATATAGGGTAATATATATAGAGTATTGTTATAATATAGTAGAGAAATAGAATAGTAGAGTTGACAAAAGTAATATATATAGCTATGAATAGGATAATGGAATTATATAAGATATGTATGTATACGTGAGTATAATATGGAAGTATAGGAGAATAAGAGGATATGAAGGGTGGTGATGACAGGGTGGTGAAGAGGGTGAAGAGTAGGGATGAATGAGAGGAGTAGTTGGAGATGGAGGTGTGGTGTGTTGGACGAGGAAGTGGTGGTGTGGCAGAAATTATTGTAGTTATGATAAGATGGTGGGATACACAACAACAAGTTATACATGTTCTCTATTTTAATAAAAACAAGGCCAATCTCTTTCTATTTACTCGCTAGTCTGGGTGGTTAGGAACTGCTAACGAAGAGTCCCAGAGTACCGATTCGCGGAACGCGCGAGGAGGCGGGCGGAGGACAAGAGACCGCTAGACTTCTTACTGTCGACCGCTCAGTTGCGATTGAAGACTCAATATATACTACTACGAGAAACGACGCTTGCCATCGTCCTCGCAGTTATCAACGAAATACTGCGCAAGACCGGGCGGGCGATACAACGATCTCTCGTCTTCGCCTCTCCGGTCGAATGGAGATTATAGGTAGAGGATACAAGATGAGAGAAGAGAAACAAAAAACTCAAAAAAATGCG
>NW_020871854.1:17500-20000 GCF_003789085.1 Penaeus vannamei
CCCCTTGGATCCCCCTTCTTACCCCTCCCTCTCTCCCCTGGATTTCTTCTCCTCCCTCCCCCCCCTGGACTCCCCCTCCTTACGCCTCCCTCTCCCCCTGGATCCCTTCTCCCTCCCTCTCACCCTGGATTCCTCCCCTCCTCTCACCCCTGGATCCTCCCCCCCTGGATCCCCCTCCTTACCCCTCCCTCTCACCCCTGGATTCTTCTCCCTCCTCCCCTCCCTAGACTCCCCCTTCTTACCCATCCCTCCCCCTCCTTATCCCTCTCTCTCCGCCCTGGATCCCTTCTCTCTATCTCTTCCTCCCTCCTGCTAGTCTCCCCTCCCCCGTCCCCCCTTCCCTCCGGATAGCCTCCCAATCTTCTCCATCTCTTTCCCTCCTAGTCGTCTCCCCATTCACTCTTATCCTTCCTCCTACTTCCTCCTCTAACATTATTCTCTTTCCCTTTTTTGATCTATCATCTCTTTCTTCTTTTTTTCTTCCTCCTCTCGCCCCTTCTACCAACCTTCATTTCCTACTCTTTTTTTTCTCTTTTTTCCCTCCTCCTATCTTCCTTACTCCTTTCCTTTTCTCTTCTTTTTCCTCTCCTCTCCTTCTCTTATGCTCCTTTTCTATTCTTTTCGTCTCCGCATTATCCTCCTTCTCCTATTTTCCTTTCCCACCTTCTCCCCCTACCCTCTCTTCTTACTCATTTCTCTTCCTATTTTCCTTTTCTTATTTTACCTCCTCTTTCCTCCCCTTCCACCTTCCCCTTCCTCCTTCTCTTCTCCTCTTTCTTCTTCCATCCTCTTTCCTCTCCCCCATGTTCTTTCTCCCCCTCCTCCTCTTCCTCTCCCCTCCCCCCCTCTTCTTCCATCTTTTCCCATCCTTTTCCTCTCCCCCTCCTCCTCCTTTTCTTCCTCTTCTTTTTCCCCTCACCCTTTTCGTCTCCTCTCCTCCTCCTACCCGTTTCTCGTGTCCTTTAAACAACAAATAGCAACGTATAGAGGAGTTCCTGGGCCGATCCCAATCTCTCAAGAGGAAGGGAGATGAGGAGGGGAAGGAGGGAGATGAGGAGGGAGGGAGGGAGGGTGAAGAGGAGGGCGGGAGGGGGAAGGAGGGGAGATGAGGAGGGTGGGAGGGAGGAGGGAGATGAGGAGGGCGGAGGGAGGGAGGGAGAAGAAGAGGGCGGGAGGGAGGGAGGGAGGGATGAGGAGGAGGGAGGAGGATGATGAGGGAGGGAGAGGGAGGGAGGAGGGAGGGAGATGAGGAGGACGGGTGGGAGGGAGAAAGAGAGCGGGAGGGAGGGAGATGGGGGGAGTTTCGACTATTTGTCTCGGTTGATAGGGAATAAGGAGGTGTGTGGGTGGTGGGTGGAGGGGGATGGGTGGAAGGGAAGGGGGAAGGGTAAGTAGAAGAGAGGAGGAGAGGGATGGAAGGAAGGGTGGAGAAGAGGAGACAGAAGTTAGGAGGTGAGAGGGAGGAAGGAAAAGGGAGAGACTGGGGAAAGTGGGAACAGGAGGTGGGGACTGAGGAGGGAGTGGGAGAGGGGAAGTTGGCAGAAGTGAAAACACGGGATGGGGAGGGGGAGAGAAGGAGGCCGGATGAGGAGGGAGTAGGAGGGAGAGGGGGGAGAAGGGGAACAGGGAATGGGAATTAAGGAGAGGGAGAGACTCGATGAGAAGGGAACAAGGAAAGAGAATAAGAGGAAAAAGAAGGGGGATGGGAAGGAAAGAGAATAAGAGAAAGAAGAAGGGGGATGGGAAAGAAAGAGAATAAGAGAAAAAAGACGAGAGATAGGAAAGGAAAGATCATGACCTGGAGATAGAAGAAAGCGAAAGAACCAGAAACCAGAAACCCAAAATAATTAAAAACCAAAGATGAAAAAAATACAAAAGGAAATAGCAAAGAAGAGGAAGACGGAACAAGAATTACGAATAGGGTGGATGAGGAGATCGGGCGAGCGAAGGCAGAAGAAGCCAGCTGTAAAGCATGCCAATTCCTTCCTGCCCGTCCGCCTGTGCCAAATTCCACGGGGCAAGGAATGTCTCGAAGATGTTGCCGAGGAACTGTTGGCGAGTGTTGCGGCGAAAGCAATTACTGAAGGACAAAGGAAAGAGGAGATTTCTTCTGATTTTGGGCATTTCCTCTGCGCCGGTACTTGGAAATGGTCGTGCATGTGATGAGTATTAGCGATTTAGCTCAATGGCTCTTGCTTGTTTTATCAATTTGTTATTTGTTTATTTGTTAGTCGGTTGTTCTGTATATCTGCTTAACTATCTGTCTAGCTATAAACTATTAATATCCGTAATGGACTTACCAAGGGAGAGGAGTAATAATACGATGAAAAGAAGAAAAAAAAGAAAAGAAAAATGGATGGCAAAAAAAAAAGAAAAGAGAGAGACAGACAGATACACACACACACACATATATAATGTATACACACACAAATATATATACATATAATGTACACACACACATGTATGTATATATATATATATATATATATATATATATATA
>NW_020871854.1:25000-35000 GCF_003789085.1 Penaeus vannamei
TAAAGTGGCTGGTAAAGTGGACGATTAGCGTTGGCGATGGAGAGATACAGAGGAAGAGGGACAGAAAGGAAGGTGGGTGGGAAGGAAAGAGAAAAGGAGGGAAGGAGGGAGGGAAAGTGAGAGGGAAGAGCAGGGAAGGAGAGACGAAGAAGGGGCAAAATAGAAGAGGAGGGATAGACAGAGGGTGGGAGAGTGGAAGGGAAGATAAGGGAAGGACGGTAGGAGGGAGAGAAGAAGAGGAAGGAAAGAGATGGGGTGGGTGGAAGGGGAACGGAGAGAAGGAAAGAAAGGGACTGGGGTGACAAGAAAGGAGCGAGAGAATATGTGGAAGAAGGGGATAAAGAAGGGAAAGACAGAAACGGTTGTAAGTGAGAGAGATATAGATGGATAGATAGAGAGAGAGAGAGAAAGAGAGAGAGAGAGAGAAAGAGAGAGAGAGAGAGAGAGAGAGAGAGAGAGAGAGAGAGAGAGAGAGGCAGAGAGAGAGAGAGAGAGACCAGAGAGAGAAAGAGAGAAAGAAAGAGGAGAGGAAAAAGACACAAACAGAAACAGAAATAAAAATAGAGACAAAGAAAAAACAACGAAAGAGAAATGCAAGAGCGAAAGAGAACCACCAGCCGAATCCAAGCAACAAAACCTGGGCTATATTCTTCCCAAGCAGAGAGTCTACGTGGGCTGATGACAAGAACAAGGCCTCTGTATTATGCATAAACCTCTCGCGCCCCGATGCACAATATTGCAACTGTAATATGCCACGTATAGAGAAGAAAATGTGTAAAATCCGCTCGTCAAATATTTCTTATTCATATTTTTCGTTCATTTTATATGTTTTTTTATTATTATTATTGATAATCTTTTTTTATGCATATATTTCGTTCATTTTATACGCGAGTTTTGCTTAATTATTATTATTCATAATCTTTATTTATGATTATAGAAGGATACATGGTTTTTAATTATTCATCATTTTCTGTTCTTATCAACCCACAATACACTGTTCTTTCAGATAATGAAACTTTCATATTCATAACATCAACTTCCACCTTAGGAGAAACTTCTTCTACTAAAATAATAACAACAATAAAGCTTCATTATTCATAGCACCAATACGTTATTTCTCGTTCCGCCAAACAGTAAACGAGTTTCGACAATAAAAGAACAATGAACAGTCAGTCCCAGTTCATTCCCGACATGAATAGAGTGATGTGAACACAAGGCCAGTGGGAATTCGCGTGTTTCGTGGGAGTCGAGCCTTTAATATTCATGCTCTGTGATAAATTGAGAAGCTTGTGTACATAAGAGATTTGTTCTGTGCTGAAAATTGGTGTTAGGATTTCTAAACTCCGTTGACGTATTCCGAGGGGGTTATGGTATGTGTTATATGACTTTGTAAATGGTAATGGTGTTAGGGAGGGTTTATTTGATGGTTTATAAGTAAGAGAATTCATTCTTTGTTATGTTGTGATGTATAGTGCTAAGTTGATGGTGAGTTGTTATAATGGTTTTGGTATTGGTTAATATGAAGCTTAGAATGGAATAAATTTGAAATCTTTGTGACAAAATAATGACATAATTTATAATAAAATTAATGAGGCATATATACATGTAATATATACTATTTATTATCTGAGTTTCTTGCCCTTGAATACATTTTCAGAAAACCCTATCTTATAAAAGAAGTAAATCAATAGAAAAGAATTATATAATTCATAAATAATGTGTATCGATTATTCACAGCATTTTTGAAGTTCGAGATAACATGTTTTTTTATTGTTAGATAACCTAGATATTATTTCAATATTATGTTTTCATTGTGTTTTTTATTTTATTTTCTTCATCTAACCACGTTTTTGCATTTTCATTTTCTGATTTTTTCCTCATTCCTAATCGGATTCGTGTACCTTCCAAATTCCAACGCATAATAATGAATATAATAATCATTCATTATAAGATTGATTGAAATAAATCAACACATATTTAGTAACCACTATACAGCTAATAAACACAATATTGATGAAAACCTTCATAATCGCCAAGACAATTATAATTATGGCATCCGATAATCATTTTCTTAGAGAATATATTTTCATATAATCTCTCTTTGAATGTCCTAATTTTCACTGCAATAAAAAGAGACATAGACTTAGTATTAAAGGATGATTAAGTCCGTCCAATCAAGTGCCTGGAAAACTGTCATTAACTTCTTTGGTGTCAATTTAAAGGCGAGGTCATCACAGTATAATTTGTTTTTTTTTCGTATGCTTTTCTCTCTCCTCTCTCTGTTTCTGTTTCTGATTCTGTGTATGTTTGTGTGTTTTGTGTATGTGTGTGTTTGTGTATGTGTGTGTTTGTGTCTATGTTCGTCTCTGTCTGTCTGTCTGTCTGTCTGTCTGTCTGTCTGTCTGTCTGTCTGTCTGTCTCTGTCTGTCTCTCTCTCTCTCTCTCTCTCTCTCTCTCTCTCTCTCTCTCTCTCCTTATCTCTCTCTTTCTCTCCCTCTTTATCGCTCTCTCTCTCTCTCTTTCTCTCTCTCTTCTCTCTTCTTCTCTCTCTTTCTCTCTCTCTCTCTCTCTCTCTCTCTCTCTCTCTCTCTCTCTCTCTCTCTCTCTCTCTCTCTCTCTCTCTCAGAAATATGAGTTTCTGAATGAGATATTTTCTGTCACATTTACAATAGTCACGTGATGTAACTTTATGCATTTGCTTAAAACTAAATTAAAATACAATTTTTCGCTTTGCTATATTTTCCCCCTTTTTATTAACGTCACAATAGGTTATTTTCATTCAGTATTTTTATTCTACATGGAAATTATTTCCGCCAATCACCGAATCAATGGAAAGGCAATATGTCCATCCACATTTTACGAGAAATTACAAAAAAACAAACAAACACAAACACAAGCCTGTATCGATGCGCATAACCAAGCATACTTTTCCCCCTAAATTCATAACTTCTGAAACAGCTATTTGTCAGCACGAAATAACAGTATTCTATACAAATGGCCAATTTCCCTTCGTGATGATGGCGATCAATCTATATTCACAACATTATTTCTTCTCCAGTTCAATCAGCGCTCACGTTTACCGTTAATGATGAGTTGTCGTTTACGTTAGATTTCGTTATAAGTCACCGCTTGGGTTCGTAGGCAATATACTTTCGTTACGTTTCTTCGCTAGAATTCGTCGGCGTTAGGGTCATCATAACGCATCGTTTGGGTACGTTATATTTCGTTATATCTTCGTGGTACGTTATATTTCGTTATACTATTTCGTGGTAACGTTTATTTCGTTATATTCGTGGTACGTTTATTTCGTTATATCTTCGTGGTACGGTTACGTTATGTTTCGTCGCGTTATCTTCGTGGTACGTTATTCGTTATATTTCGTTACGTTATATTTCGTTATATTATATCTTCGTGGTACGTTATATTTCGTTATATCTTCGTGGTACGTTATATATTTCGTTATATCTTCGTGGTACGTTATATTCGTTATATCTCTTCGTGGTACGTTTATATTCGTTATATCTTCGTTTATTATATCGTTATATCTCATCGCGGGGACACGGGCGTTATACTTCGTTATATCTCACCATCGGGGGTCGTAGGCGTTATACTTCGCTATATCTCAGCGTCAGGGATTGTGAGATTTAAAAAAAAATCGTTATATCTTACCTCTAGGGGTTGTTGGCGTTATTCTTCGTTATAACTTATTCCTAGAGTTCTTAGGAAGAGACAATTGGTCGAAGGAACAGCATCCACGTCTTGTCTTTGTCAAAAGGTGTTTGTGAAAATGTTTTTCCTCCAAGTTTTTATGTGTCTTTCTCTTGCCATGTTTTGTTTGTTCTGCTCCCTGTCACACACACACAACACACACACACACACACACACACACACCACACACACACACACACACACACACACACACACACACACACACACACACACACACACAACAACACACACACACACACACACACACATATAATATATATATATATATATATATATAGATATAGATAGATAGATAGATAGATAGATAGATAGATAGATAGATTGATAGATATAGTAGATAGATAGATATAATATATATATATATATATATAATATATATATATATATATATATAGAGAGAGAGAGAGAGAGAGAGAGAGAGAGAGAGAGAGAGAGAGAGAGAGAGAGAGAGGAGAGAGAGAGAGAGAGAGAGAGAGAGAGAGAGAGAGAGAGAAGAGAGAGAGAGATAGAGAGTTATGCACCCACACCTTCTCATATTGGCTCTCGAGACAATCATAATGTATTACCTCACTTGTTGAATGAGGCGAAAATAAGAAAGTAAAAATCCTCCCCATTTTCTTTTCTTCCCCTTTCATATACATTCTTTTTACTATGCCCATCAAACCTTATGCGGAACCCGGAAATATGAATAGCAAGCACTTACTCCAACCTTTTACACGCTCTTCTTACGTACACACATAGCATATTGTAGCTGCAATATTCTACATCACGAGAGGCATGGAGCGTTACGCAGTTTTGTGCATATTGCCGCGTTCAGGCTCTTAGCAGCTCGTAAATTCTGCCCCGTTCTGAGTCAAAACGGCGTCCATTTTCCTTGTGCTATTTCCGGGTCGAGCATAAGCGAAATTCGGCGTCCATTTTGCACGCGGATTCGACAGCTTATTGGCTTACCTGCGACGGGGCTTCACGGGGTTTAGTTAACATGGGGAGTCGGGTGGGGGGAGGAGAGTGTTATCTCAGTATTATCACAGTATTATTATTATTATTAGTAGTAGTAGTAGTAGTAGTATCTAATTAGTAGTAGTAGTAGTAGTAGTAGTAGTAGTAGTATCTCATTATGATGATGATGATGATGATGATGATGATGGATGATTATTATTTTAGTTATTAGTAGTAGTAGTAGTAGTAGTAGTAGTAGTAGTAGTAGTAGTAGTAGTAGTAGTAGTAGTAGTAGTATCTCATTATGATTATTATTATTAGTAGTAATAGTAGTAGCATCTCATTATCATTATTATTATTAGTAGTAGTAGTACCTCAGTATTATTATTAGCAGTAGTAGTAATATTAGCATTATCACAGTGGGTATTTTGACGTAATCTCCTAAGGTACAAACGCATAACGTAATGTAGGTCAGTTAATAAAGCTTCGAAACGCAAAATTGCACGTAATACCATCGTAAAAAGGAAGTGTAATGTGAATAAAATGAATGTGAATATGTATGAATATAATGATGATGACGGTGATAGAATGACGAGAAAAGTAGCGATGGATATGACAAAAGAGGAAAAATAAGAATCGTGATAATGATAAATAGTAAAGATAATAGTAAAAATCATACTTATGACACAACAATAAAGATAATGGTAATATTAACGACAGTAATGATAATAATGATTACAAAGGAAAATAAATGCACTGATAATCCTAATAATGATTATGATGCTATTAATACTTATGATGAATATTATGGCGATATGGTTATGGCAATAATTGTTAGCAAGAATAAGGATGTTTGAAACAGATGGATAGAAAAAAAATCGGATAAAGAGATAGGTTGGTAGAAGGAGGAAAGAGAGAGAGAGAGAGAGAGAGAGAGAGAGAGAGAGAGAGAGAGAGAGAGAGAGAGAGAGAGAGAGAGAGAGAGAGAGAGAGAAGGAGAGAGAGAGAAAGAAAGAAAGAAAGAGAGGATAAAAAGAATTAGAAAGAGAAAGAAAGAAGAGAAAACAAGTAAACAGACCAAGAAACACACACAAACCGAAACGAGAGAAAAAAATAAAAATCCCGAGAGAGAGAGAGAAAGAAAGAAATTGAAAGAGAGAAAAAAAACAGACAGACAGACAGACCGACACATTTAAAGAGAACCCCTCCCCCTCTCCCCCCCCTTCCCCCCTCCCCCCTCCAGACCCCACGAAGAAGACACACAGATCCGACACATTTAAAGAGAACCTCCTCTCCCCCCCCCTCCCCCCCTTCCACCCCTCCCTTCACCCTCCCCCCTTCCCCGTCCCCCTCCTCCTCCCACGCAACACACATGAAGCCAATCAATCACAGACTTGACAGAACCATCATCAGCAGTTGCATGATCACCGTCAGATTTCCTTGATGGATTTACCTTCCCTCGTTCACGTGAGATCAGCTGGTTTGCCGCCGCCGCCGCCCGCCACAGGCTTCGGGGGTGGGGGGTGGGGGGATGGGTGGGGGTGGGGGGATGGGCGGGATGGTGGGGGTGGGGGGATGGGTTGGGGGGTGGGGGGGATGGGTGGGGGGTGGGGGGTGTGGTGGGGGTGGGGGTGGAGGGGATGGGTTGGGGGATGGGGGATGGGTAGGGTGTGAGGTGGGGGGTAGGGGGGATTGGCGGGGGATGGGCGGGATGGGGTGGGGGTGGGTGGGGGTAGGGGGTGGGGGGGGTGGCTGAGGGATGGGTAGGGGTGGGGTGGGTGTGAGGTGGGGCGGGGGGGATGGGTGGGGGTGGGGTGGGGATGGTATACGTAGCCCTGGGAGATAGTGCAAGTAGTCCTAGAGAGAGTAAGGAGAGGGAGGGGGGGGGGAGGGAGAAGGGAGAGGAAGAGATAGTGAAAGTAGTCCTAGAGAGAGTAAGAGAGGGAGGGGGGGAGGGAGAGGGAGAAGAGGGAGAGGGGAGGGGGAGAGAGGGGGGGGAGGGAGGGGAGGGGGGAGAGGGAGAGAGAGAAGAGAGAGAGAGAGAGAGAGAGAGAGAGAGAGAGAGAGAGAGAGAGAGAGAGAGAGAGAGAGAGAGAGGGGGAGGGAGGGAGAGATTATTATTACTATTATCTTATCATTATAATCCTTATCATCATCATCATCATATCATCATCAATTATTTATTTATCACTGTCATTATTATTGTTATTGTCATTATTTATCATTATATTATTATTATTATTATATTACATTATTATTATTATTATTATTATTTTATTACTATTATTATTATTGCTTATCATCATCATTATCATCGTCATTTTTATTATTATTATTATTTTTGTTTCCTCCTATAACATGACGCGTTGTGTTTGCCTATATTGTTATATTTTGGTTTATATCATGAGGTTTTATGTTTGCATGAAAATGTATTTGATGTATCTGTTTTTTTTTTTCTTTCTTTCTTTTTTTGCTTGTTTTCTGTTTGTTTATGGTAAGAGTTCTTTTATGCTTTGTATATAATTTTATGTTTTTTGGGTTATTAGGTTTTGTGTCCTTTAATATGAAGTTTTCTGATTGCCATGTAGTATGAGGCCTTTTGTCTTGCTTGAGTGAAGTTTGATGTTTGTCTGTATAATAAAACCTTATGCTTGGTTGTTTCGACGTTTTTTTTTATTATATAATTTCCTTTCTTTTTTTTCTTTCTTTCTTTCTGTCTTTCTTTCTTTCTTTCCTTTCTTTCTTTCTCTCTCTCTCTCTCTCTCTCTTTTTTTTGCTTGTCTTATCAGGTTTTGTGTTTTGTTAGTCTGAGTTATCATGTTTCAATATAGAATGAAGCCTTATGTTTGTTTACAATAAAAGGGCCTTTGTTTGTTGCATTTTGCCTTGTTTGCTTTAAAGTACTTGGAAAGAGAACTGGCAAGCAATCTATAAACATATTTCTTATAAAGATACAGTGCATGCCAAATGGAAGTCCCAATATATTAAATCCTTTAGAATATACGGAAGGATATGTACAAGAACAAATTCTTTTAATGATGATGGATATGATACAGCAATTAAAAAAATATATATGATGGTGTACATGAGAGCAATATGTGGCATTACGATTTTAACAAACAAAAGGGTTCATGAACGCCTATCTAGTACAGTAGAAAGCATAAACTGTATATAGAAAATACTAACCCAGACTCCTATGTTATATATGCTCTTTCATCAAATTATAGAGTCTGCACAACCCTTGCATATAATATGGTTTATGGTATATTGCAGTGTTTTTTTTCGGTGGGGAGTCACTAATGATGCATACAGATGGTCTGTACTTTAATGCGTTTAGGATTTTGCGGTATTTTGTGTTTCATTGAGGAATGGTTAGTTCCATTAGTCACTTTCTTTCTCTGTTTTTTTCTGTTTCTGTTTCTGTCTCTATCTCTGTCTCTGTCTCTGTCTCTTTGTCTCTCTGTCTCTCTGTCTCTCTGTCTCTCTGTCTCTCTGTCTCTCTGTCTCTCTGTCTCTCTCTCTCTCTCATACTCTAATTCGAGAAACAACAAAAATACTTAAAAAAGATGATGATAACATAAGTAACATACGCTTATATAAAATATAGATGATCCAGTAACAACCACCTACGCCTTTTTCGTCAACGCTAATATTTCGTACCATCTTAACAAAGCTAAAATAACACCGACTCCCAACAATCATAGAAAAGAACGTGTACACGATAAGAGGTCGTGGGCCTACCTGTACAATGCAAAAAAAAAAAAATAATAAAAAAAAAAAAAAAAAAGAATTGAAAGGTTGGGGACCGTTTCGGAAATCAGGTGGAAATCATCATCAGGTGTCGCCTTTTTAATGAGTCTGGTATCATCATCATCGATTTTAATGTCATTTTTGTCATCACGTCAATTTACATACTCATTTATGTAGTTTTTTATTTGTTTATTTATTTATGCTTTTTTATTATTCATCTGTTAATTTGATTATCTCTATTTTTCGATTTATTTATCTTTTTATTTATTTATCTTTTTACTGATTGAGTTACTTAATCAATCCTTTATGCATTTAATTATTTGTTTATTTACTTATTTCTTTATTCATTCATTTAAATATCTATTCATTTATCTATGAACCTCCGAAAGACGGTAGAACATTCAGAGTTTTTTTTTTCTTTATTTTACTTGCTTACCGACACAGGATAAAAGATCATGACGGTTATGACCCCTTGGAAAAAAATGAAAAGAAAGAAAAATACCTTAGAGAATAAATAGCCCCTCGGGAAGGAAAAGCGACTGTCCCCCTTCGACCTAGCTTATCCCTTCCCCCCCCCCCCGTTCGAGTAATCTCCCCCTTACTCTTTTCGACCTTTCGACTCTCCCCCTTTCCCCCCCTCTTCGCCGACTCAACCTACCCCCACCCCCACCTGACTCAATCTATCCCCTTCCCCCTCCCCCTTCAACCCAACCTCCCCCCTCACCTCTCCCCACCCCTTCAGCCCAGCCTCCCCCCTTCCCCCTGCAACCCAGCCTCTCCTCCGCCCTCCCCCCTCAACCCAGCCCTCCTCCCCCTCCCCTTCAACCCAGCCTCCTCCTCCCCCTGCCTGCCCAGCCGACTCAACTCCCCCTTTCACCCACTTTCCCAGGTCAGCGTGGAAGGTTCGACGGCGTGGAAACTTATGATACGAGTCGAATAATGTAGCGCGATCGAGGGAGGGGGGGAGGGGGGGGGGTACGTCATAGATCGCATGGCTGTAAATATATTCATTGAACTTTATTTTATTCATTTATGTCACACGTTATACTTTCGCTTCATTTTCTTATTTTTTCATTATTTCACTTTTTTTATTCATTTATTTTTGTTACACGTTATACTTTCGCTTCATTTTGTTATTTTTTGTTATCAATGCCACTGTCGATATTGATGGCTCGACTACATTTGTATAATTCTTGTTGTCATTATCATAATCATCATTGTTGCCATTGGTATAGTATCTACATAAATAATACTGCTATCATGTCAACTAATACATAATTGCATGGTTTCTAGCTCTCCTGAGTTATCTAAGAAACTAGAAGAGAGAAGAGAGCGAGAGAGAGAGACAGGCAGGCAGACAGAAGAGAGAGGAAGAGAGAGAGAGAGAGAGAGAGAGAGAGAGAGAGGAGAGGGAGTAGAGAGAGAGAGGGAGAGAGAGAGAGAGAGAGAGAGAGAGAGAGAGAGAGAGAGAGAGAGAGAGAGAAGAGAGAGAGAGAGAGAGAGAGAGAGAGAGAGAGAGAGAGAGAGAGAGAGAGAGCGAAACAGAGAGAAAGAGAGAGAGAGAGAGAGAGAGAAACAAATT
>NW_020871854.1:40000-42500 GCF_003789085.1 Penaeus vannamei
ATTAGTCAGTTTTTAAATTCTTATAACCAAATATTTATATATATTTTTATGTATTAATTTTTATATAATAAACGCCTATACATTTTTATTATATATTTGTTTTCTTTTGATCTTATACTTGGAATATCCGCTAATCCAATATCTTATGAAGTGTTATGGCATTTTTTTTTTTTTTTTTTTTTTTTTTTTTTTAACGATTAGTGACTATAACCGGGAAAAAACTGTAGCATATTAGCATACGTGTAACACTCAGTAAGTAACATGTATTGGAATGTAAGTATATGTGAGTGACCTTTTCTCATTTCCATGTCCGGGTGTGATGTCTTTCCCGAGGGACCCTGACTTCGAATATGGATAGAGAGAAGGAAAAGGAGAGGGAGAAGGAAAGGGAGAGGGAGAAGGAAAAAGGAAAGGGTGTAGAGGGAGAGGGAGAAGGAAAAGGAAAAGGAGAGGGAAGAAGGGAGAGGGAAGAGGGAGCGGAAAAAAAGGGAGGGAGGAAAGGTAAGGGGGTAGAGGGAGAGGGAGAGGGAAAGGAAGGAGAGGAGAAAGTAAGGGTTGTAGATGGAGAGAATAAAGAGGGGGAAGGGTAAAGGGGAAGAGGAAGAAATGAAAAGAAAGAGTGAATGTGAATGAGGAAGGGAGGGGAAGAAAGGATGGGAAGTAAAAAGAAATGAAAGGATGAAAGGAAAGAAGGAAGCGAGGGAGAAAGAGAGAAAGAGAGAGAGAGAGAGACCACACACACACACACCTTCTCACATCCGACCGTGCACCGATATCCCCCCCTCCCCTCCCCCACCCCCACGCACCTGCCCGCACCTTTGCGTTCCCCCCGACGCGTCCCCGATCTCACCTGGATTTATGCTAATGACAAACCAAGAGTAATGACATGATCAGGAACGTGAGTGATTAGGGGTTATTGATTGGGGGGTGGGTGGGGGATGAGGGGTGGGGTGGGGGTGGGGGGGGGCGTAAGGCCAGCGTATGCAGGGTTTTCCTTCCTGTTGATGAACGGCTAATACCGGTTGAGCCGTTGCGTCACCGGCACCTGGGCGGAACACCTGTTGCTTTTAATGCGTCCACTTGGCGTCTACACTGTTGATTAGGCCGGGCGGGTTTGGGCTGCGGTTTCCCTGACAAAAAAAAAAAAAAAAAAAAAAAAAAAAAAAAAAAAAAAAAAAAAAAAAAAAAAAAAACATGCATCACACATAACGCACATGCACATGCACATGCGCACATCACATGCACATGCACATGCACATGCACATGCAACATACACATACACATACACATACACATACACATACACATACACATAACACAACAATGCACATGCACACCACACACAGACACACACACACACCACACAACACACACACAACAAACACACACACACACACACACAACACACACACACACACACACACACACACACACACACACACATCACTCTTCCGAATCAGGAGCTGGGATTGGATGCTCGCCGTTGTTGATAGATTATCTCAGGTGATTAGGGTGTTTCTCGAGTCATTAAGGTGTATTTAGGGACACACGTGGAGGCATTGGGTGTTTGTAGGCCTATGGATTTTGTTTCCGACACCTGTGCCTAAATTGGCCTCGTAGTTGGCCTGAGATTGCATAAACTTGGGGCTGATAATGCTCCGCACTGACACGCACAGACGCACACGCAACGCAAAGCAACGCCCAACGCAACAACGCACGGCAAGCACGCCCAACCACATACGCAGGGACCCCCCGCCTTCCCTAACCCACGGCCCTCCCCTCGACAAATGTCGCACTGACACCACGCATCGCAAGACAGCACACGAAGTATAGCAGTCACATACGACAACCCCACCCCTTCCCTTAAACCCGTCCTTCCCCCTCGACCACCTGNTCGAGAATGCGCAGCATCTGCTTTTTATTTCTCAGGAAAAGAAGAAGGTCTCAGAGCAGGCGGGGCAAACTATGAGGTAAAACAGCAAGAGGGAACTGGCCTCTATTTCTCTACCTTGAGTATATCATGTGTCTTCTGCTGTACATCCGGTTTTGTCTCCGTGTGTGAATCGTGTCGTCTGTGTGTACTCCGTGTGAATGTGTACGTGTGTAATGTATACGTGCGTGCGTAAATAAGTATATCGGAAACAATGAGGGATCATAAAAAAGATGAGATGACAGAGAGAAAGGATAGAGAGACGAGAGGGAAGAAGAGAGAGAGAGAGAGAAGAGAGAGAGAGAGAGAGAGAGAGAGAGAGAGAGAGAGAGAGAGGGAGAGAGAGAGAGAGAGAGGGAGAGAGAGGAGAGAGAGAGAGAGAGAGAGAGAGAGAGAGAGAGAAGAGAGAGAAGAGAGAGAGAAGAGAGAGAGAGAGAAGAGGAACGAGAGCAGAGAAGAGGAGAGAGAGGATAGAGGGACAGAGGGGAGATACATTATAGATAGATAGAGAGATAGAGAGATAGAGAGAGACATTTTATAGATAGATTAGATAGATAGAAGAAATAGAAG
>NW_020871854.1:52500-57500 GCF_003789085.1 Penaeus vannamei
GTTTGGTGAGACTGTGAACATGATACAAAAACAACAAGATGACTGTTATAGAAACCTTTGATGAGGATTTCAGGTGGAATAATTAATAGATAATGGTGATGATGATGCTAATTAGTCCTTTATTAAATGCCACGTTGAGCATTTCTTTATTTTTAGTTATTATTTTTTTTTTTTTCATACATTTATCATATTGTGTCTGATAAGCATATTTTGTCACGGTAGGTTAAGAAAATACGATATATTTTGTTGTTTTATATTCAACCTTTCATGAATAAAAGATAATAATCTCTATTTCACTAAATCTTGTCTGTAGTTCTAAACTAAAGCAAAAGTGAAAGTGTGGGCCCGGAGATTTTTTTTTTTTTTTTTTTTTTTTTTTTTTTTTTTTACCTGATCTATGCTACTCGATGACCTCGGATTAGACAGTCTCTATGGTTTATCTCACTCATACCTTATACTCGGGCTACTTACAAGCTCTTTACCTCGTTGCGTTTAATTTTATATCGCTTTAATGTTATTTATCATTTCGCTTTCCAAAATACTTGACGGACGTGACGTGGCTGGCCGATTCTGGGTGTGTATGAGCGTGTGAGAATGTGTTGACGTGTAGGAGTAGGGAGTGTGTGTGTGGGGTGGGGTGGGTGGGGTGGGAGGGGTGTGTGTGTGTGTATGTGTGTGTGTTTGTGTGTGTGTTATGTGTGCTTATGTGTGTGTTATGTGTGTGTTGATTGTGTGTGTGTGTTGAGTGTATGCGTGTGTATGTTTGTGCGTGTGTATGAGCGTGTGTGTTTATGTATTATAAATTGTGCTTGCAAATATAAGGAGATATATGGACAGAAACCCATCAATATTTACCACCCATCCTGAAAGAAAAAAAAGAAAGAAAGAAAATAAAAGCTAACTAGATTATCTCACAAACAGCACCTTACGTAACCTCCCCCCTCCCCCCCTCCTCCCCCCCCCCTTCCAAAAAAAAAAAAAAAGAGTATATTTATTCATAAACATTCAATCAAGCCTCCATGGTAAGTGATTGGTTTTGCGACCCCGTAAAATGAAGTGTGTGACCTCTCAGCATTCTTATAAAATTGATGCTTTCTTATTGCGGTCCGTGTCAGTATATTAGAAAAATAATACATTGGGGTTTTGTTAAGGAGAATTGCCTGTCACGCTTCTAAGTCCCTGGAAAAAACACATTTTTGTTTAAAAATGGGACATAAACACATATACGAGAGTGGAGAAATACACACACACACACACACACACACACACACACACACACACACACACACACACACACACACACACACACACACACACACACACACTACACACACACACACACACACACACACACACACAACACACACACACAAACATACGCGCATACACCCTCACATTTAATTTTATTGCTTGTTATGAATTGTAGTTTATAGGTAGAAATTGTTGTATAGACATACAGACAAATACATAAACCCATAACTATATTTGAGATATTAATAACAATAGTAAAATGGATATGATAATAGTAATGAAAGTCAGTGATATTTCTGTTAACAGAATGATAGTAATAACAACAAAAATCTTAATAATAAAGCAAATATATGGATAGTAATAAAAGTCATAGTGATATTTCTGTTAACAAGATGATAGTGATAACAAAAAATCTTAATAATAATAACAACAACAAATACAGTACAAAGAAAACACGATAATAATAGCATCAATAAATAGTAATACTAATAATATCAAATAATAGCAACAACAAACACAATAACAGATATAGCAACGTAGGATATATAGAGTAATAACAAATACAATAATAGACAGAGCAACATAGTAACATAAAAAAGACAGCAAGACCAAATATTTTTAGAAGAGCAAGGATTGTATTTTGATAATATTGATGATGACAACAATAAGAAAAATGATAATTAAACCCTTCGTTTTCTCGACATAATGATAATGATGGATATAGTAGTAATAATAACTATAATGATTAGTATAAATATAATGATAATAATAAATAATATAAATAAATAATGATAATTAATAAATAATAATTAATAAATAATGATAAATTAAATGAATAATGATAAATTAATAATATATAAAATATAAATAAATATAATGATCGAGATATAAAATATAAAAAACAAATAAATTAATAAATAATGATAAAATAATAAATAAATATAATGATCGAGAGAGAGATACTGATGATAAGAACAAGGTCGAGGATGATACTGATAATATTCATATTGATAATGATATAATGATAATGATATGAACCGTGATAATGATAGCAATGATGATGTCAAAAGCAGAAATCAGCAGTAATTATAACCAATGATGATGATGATGATGAAAACAACAATGGTGATAATGAAGATAATAATGCAAATATCTTTATTGCAATAATAGCAATAAATAGGTAATGATACTACTCTTAGTAATACATACATTGGTGATAAACATAATCGTAATTACATCAATATTGATGAAGATAACTGCAATATTGATAATAATGACAATTGTAATGTTTAACATCAAAATGACAGTAGTAATGATGATATGATATTAACAATAATGTAAGTGATAGTGATGCTGATACTAATGACAATAAATGTTAATGATAACAACAACAACAATGATAATAATGATACAAATAATAACAATAGTAATGATACTAATATTAATGATAATAATGATAATAATAATAATAATAATAATAATAATAATAATAATAATAATAATAATAATAATAATATAATATAATAATAATAATAATAATAATATAATAATAATAATAATAATAATAAATAATAATAACAACAATAATAATAATGGCGATAATGATAATGATAATAATCATGATAATAATAATAACAACAACAGCAATAACAATAGTAATAAAGATTATAATAATGATAATAATGATGATGATAATAATAGTAATAATGATAATAATAGTATAATGATAATAGTCATAAAGATGATGATATTACCTTTAATATTATTAATGCTAATAGTAATAACATCAAAAGAATTAATAATGAAAGGATAAAATTGGTGATAATCGTGGTGGTAATAGAAATAATGGTGAAAATTAAAATGCCAATGATAAATAAAGATAAGTGATAAAAAATACTTATGATGATAAAGATAATCAGAACATTAATGGTGATAGTCTGAAGATGAAATTAATGACAATGATAATGAAAATAAAAACAGCAATACCGTTAATGATGATAATATGAATGATACTGATAATGTTACTGATAGTTAAGATAATTATGATAATGATAATGGCAGTGATGGCAATGATAATAAAAATAATGATGATAATGATGATAATAATGTTACCAATAATGATGATAATAAAGATAATAATAATATATGATGGTAATGATAATAATGATAATAATAATGATCCTAGTAATAATAGCGATGATAATAATAATAATAATAACAATGATAATCATTATAAAAATATAATGATAAAAGCATAATAAAAATAATATTACTGATGATAATGATAACTAAGATTATATTAACAGTTATGGTAATAATTGTAATAATGAAAATGATGATAATGTTAAGGATAATAATAATAATAATAATAATAATAATAATAATAATAATAATAATAATGAAATAATAATGATAATGATAATATTGACTATAATGATTATAGTAATAATGATAATAATACTAATGATAATGATAATACTAATGATGATAGTGATGATGATGATAATGATGATATTAACAATAATAATAATAATAATAATAATAATAATAATAATAATAACAATAATAATAATAATAATGATAATAATAATGATAATGATAATAATAATAATAATGATGATTGATGATTATTATTGTATTATTATTATTTATACTAATATAATAACAATTATGATAATGGCAGTAAAAATATTAACGGTTACGAGGACTATAATAATAATACTAACAATAACAACAATATCAATGATAATAATAATGATAAAGATAATAATAATATTAATAAAAAATATCAAGAATTATAACATGAAAAATAACGACAACAGTGAGAATGGTAAGGATAATGATAAAAATACTAACAATAATAATAGTAATAGTAATAGTAAAATAACGATAATGAAAATAATGATAATGATGGTGATGATAATGATGATAACAATACAAATAGTAATAATAGTAATAGTAATAATAGTAATAATAATAATGATAGTGATAACAATAATAATAATAGTAGTATAATGATGGTAATGATAGTAATAATGATAATAATGATAATAATGATAATGATAATGGCAATGATAATGATGATAATAACAAAGATAATGACAATAATGATGATAACAATATAATGATAATGATAATATAAACTACTATGAAAATGAATATATTAACAACAATATGCTAAAAATAATTATGACGATGGTAATAATGAATGATGATGATACCAAAAATATGATGATATTGATGACGCTAATAATAGGAATGATAAAAGGTAAATGATTATGATAATGATAATATTATAATAATAATAATAATGATGATAACAATGATAACAATAATAAATTCGTTAATGATAATAGTAAAAAATAAAATGATAATAGTAAAATAAATAATGATTATGATAACAGTAATAATGATAATGTTAATAATGATACAATCAATGAGAAAATGAGAATGTAATTATAATGAAAACATAAAAAAAATTAGATGAGATAAGTATAAAGATAAAGATATTAACGATGATAATAAGAAAATGATAATGATTATGATGATGAATGATAATAATTATTATGATAGTACAAACAATGGTAACAATAATAAATCAATAATGATATTAATAATGATAATCAAAACATGTCATAAATAATAATGATAAAATCGTAACACTAAGAAAAACAGTAGTTAGAGCAAAGATGATGATACGAATAGTTATATAGATCATAATGATTATGATAATATCATTGTTTGATTAT
>NW_020871854.1:70000-72500 GCF_003789085.1 Penaeus vannamei
ACTCTGCTTGTTAATTGGTAGTAATTTTTGGAAATTAAACAAGTGGAGAGGATCGGCCGGCCTGGGCCACCTTCGGCAACCCCGCGTCGGCCATTTTGTACGGCGAGGAAGGCAGGTGATGGCGGTGGCAGCGGCGGTGTAGGCCTGTGCTCAGCCCACGCCCTTAGCCGCCTCAGCCGCCCACGGCCCACCACGAGGCGCCCACTCTCGCCTCAGCCCACTTACACTCCCTGGATTTATGAACTTCGTACTTGTTCAACTTCATCTTCATTATAAAAAAGTATATTTGTAAACATATACAACATTGTGAAGAGAGAGAAAAGTACATATGTCAGTCGGAAAGAAAATTACGATTTCCCCAAAGTACAGAAACTACTTGTGCAACATTGCTTGTTGAAAGCACTCAGTCTCGGAGGGTGACTAAGTGAGGGACGGGGAGAAGGAGGGGGTGAAGGGGGACCGTGGAGGAGGGGGAAGGTGTCATAGTCAAGCAATCGCTCTCGTACGAATTGCAATCTCATTGCAGACTTTATCGTTGCAAGAGCTGGGGATATGTCCCCGAGTTCGTTGTATGTGTGATTTTATTCATTTTTTCTGTCTTTAAACGTTTGTTGTTTTGGAATCGAAGTCAGTTACGATTGAGTTTGAAATTATCTGTTTTTAGAAGAAAAAGAAAAAAAAAGTTAGTTGAAAATAACTTATCAGAAATCGCGGGTCGAAGTCCGAAGTTTCTCTCTCTCTCTCTCTCTCTCTCTCTCTCTCTCTCTCTCTCTCTCTCTCTCTCTCAGTCGTCCTGCTGTACCTTCCCCGCCTCGCCAACGTGAGAAAGAGCGAAGTAAGCGAGAAGGAAAAGTGCAGTCCACGGCAAACCGCGGGACAGGAAGAGTCCGACGAGAGGAAGGTCGGCCGAGTCCGAAAAGTCCCTCGGAAGAAGAGGGAAGAGGAGGAGAGTTCATGAACGTGGGTCATGTTCCAAGATTTTGTGTTTCTCTGTCTCTCGGCGTGTCCTGTCTTCTCCTCTTCCGTGTCTGTCCCTTTGTCTCGCTCTCCCCCTCTCCTCCTCCTCCGTCGCCTTCCGCGCCAGGAGGCCGCCCCGCCCGAGGACGGCGAAGGGAAGCCCGCCGCCCGCGCCTCCTCCCGCCGCTGCTCGACGGCGTTCCGGCAGCGCGATTCTGTCGTCGTCGCTGGCGGAGCGGGGAGAGCGAGAGGGAGAGAGGGAGAGCGAGAGAGTGAGAGGCGAGCGGGAGATTGTGGCCTCAGTCTCCCGCAAAGTCCCGCGGAGTCTCGACGGATGTGAGGAGAGTCGGCGTGCGCTGCGCAGGTGTCGGGCGGCGGCGGCGGCGGCGGCGGCGGGGAGGATAGACCGCCTCGCCAGCGGCCCCCGCGATACACTGTGAAATTCTCCCTCCTTGGGATCGAGCCGTCGGCCGCGCCGGGTCCTCGCCGGTGCCGCGGCTGCGACTCGGCTCGGGGGCTGCGGGCTTCCTTCGCCGTCGCCCCCGCCAGCTGCTGTTGCTGCTGCCGTGGCTTCTCCTGCTGTTGCTGCTGGACTCCTCCCCTGGACGCGGCCGTGGCGACGCAACACTCAGGCGGTCGGACACAGACGCCACCCAGTTCTCGCTGGTACTTCGAGTGCGTGCAACACTTGCAACACAGCCGCCCAGGAACACCGTCTCCCACGCCCTCTCGCCGCCTCGGTCCCTGGCTTGGGAACTCTGAGCTTTCCCGACCTCCGCCAGTTCCGTCCTGCCGCTGCACGCACTTCCTCCGGTCGGGAAACACTCGCGACAGCAGTAAGTCCTACGACAGTTGCGATTCTACTCTGATTATCATTGCAATTTTTTTTATCTTTAGGTCCCATCAGCCATTTCCCTTTATTATTATTTTTTTAGTTACGTGTATATAGTGATTTTTTTTCCATCGTTTTCATGAAATTCGACACTCTTGATAGTCACGGACTGCCCTCCACTGACCCATCTTTGTGCTCTGTGCTTTTTCAAACGTGCATCAGAACCGATTCTTAAAACTCGTGACTTGGCAACAACAAAGGTTATTCATCTCTCCTGTCCCTCTTTCTTTAAGTGGACGGATAAAGAGCAAGTTCGTACTTAACTCTTGGGGTTTATTTCGCTTACTTTGAGCCCGACCGCCGAGTGCTGTGCGACGGAAAGACGGACAAAGCTCGACTGAGTTAAGAAAAGGAACGTCTTTGAGGGAACAGACAGGGCTTTTTGTTCTCAGGTTTTGAAGATTGCTGTTGTTGTCGATATTGTCTTTATCAGTATTATCAACAATTTTAGCTGGTTATGCCATATATTTCGACATACGTATTCACAGGGACGTGCGTTTGAACGTAGACACGTAATCGCAGATATAACATACTTACTACTTTCTGTCTATCGGTGTAGACAGAAATGTAGCAATACATAGAGTACTTTTATACATCATAAAAAAATATCAACGAAATATGTATTTTTTAAACTCACAAAAAAAAACGAAA
>NW_020871854.1:80000-95000 GCF_003789085.1 Penaeus vannamei
TGCAACAACAACAATAACACAAGGAGAAGGAACAAGCCGTCCTATATTTGTTCTTCCTGTTGCAGCTGCATGTATGTCTGGCTCTGTATGTGAATATGGAGATATGTGCACGTGTCGGTGCGTCTATTTATAGGTATAAGTGTATGTGTGCGTGTGCGTTCGTAAGGGTATGTGTATATTTTTATTTGATGTATGTGTGTACGTTTTATCATGTGCGCATGTCTCTGTATAAGTATGTGTGTATAAATATACGTACGCATATGTGTATGTGTGTGAATATACGTACGCATGTGTGTATGTGTGTGAATATACGTACTCATGTGTGTATGTGTGTGAATATACATACGCATGTGTGTGAATATACGTACGCATGTCTGTATGTGTGTGAATATACGTACGCATGTGTGTATGTGTGTGAATGTACGTACGTGTATGCGTGTGAGCTATAAGTATTCGTGTGTACGTGTGTGTGTGTGTAGCAGCTACAGCATCCTCACATCCCCACTGAGTCTCGTGTTACATCAGCCACCCATGGGGACGCTCTGCTCCTGCTGGCGCTCGACCCTCCCTATGTACACCTCGCTGTGTACACTTCGGCTGTATATCCCTTCACGTACATGTATAAAGTATTCAACGTATAAACACACAACCCAAAACAAATATATGTGTAAAAAAGAGAAAGAAAGAGAGAAAGAAAAGAAAAAAGAAAACACAATCCACTTCTATGGGTTCGTCTTTTCTACACTCTCGACGATAGTTCTCTCTCTCTATATTTAGGGTACAGACTATGTCTCGAAAAAAAGGAAAAAGAAAGAAAAAGAAAAAGAAAAAGAAAAAGAAAAAACATTTGAAAACGCAAGGAGTGTTCCCAGTGTAGGAGTGTGTTGTCAGCGACTGTTTTTGTCTCCGACTCTACGTCTCTACTTGGCGTTCTATGAGGCTACGTCTTGCGGCATGAAATCGACAAAATATCCCAGCAAAAGATAGGGTGGTGTGTGCAGAAGGCTAAGCGCTGTGGAGAATCTTTTCCCTGCTGACGTAACCATGTCTTGCATTCCGTAGCTCTGAGAGGGAGAGGGAGAAGGAGAAGGAGGAAGAGGGGGAGATGGAGGGAGGAAGAGAGGGAGAAGGGAGGAAAGAGAGGGGGAAGGAGGAAGAAGGGAGGGAGAATGAGAAGAAGGAGGAAGAGAGGGAAAGAAGGAGGGAAGGAGGAAAGGGAGAGAAGGAGGGAGGGATAAATGGAGAAGGAAAGAAAGAGAAAGGGGCGGAGGAATAGAGGGAGAGAGGGAGAAGAAGGAAAGAGAGAGGGGAAAGAAAAGTAGAGGATAAGAAGGAGAAAGAGCGAGAAAAATAGAGAATAGTACAAGCAGAGAAAGAGGACGGGGAGAAAGGAGAGAAGGAGAGACATAGAGCAAAAATCACGAACAAAAAACGGAGTATGATTGTCTGTAGCATTTATAATTTTGTTATTATACTAATCTCTCTCTTGCTTTCTGTTTTATAAGTCTGTGTTGGACCTTGTATTTCTCGTCTTTCTCTCCATATCATTGTGCCAGTGTATCTCCCTTAATCTGTCAGGCTGTGTGGGTATTCTTAATTATCCTCGCCACATTCCTTTCTCTCTCTCTCTCTCTCTCTCTCTCTCTCTCTCTCTCTCTCTCTCTCTCTCTCTCTCTCTTCTCTCCCCTTTCTCTCTCTCTCTCCCTTTCCCTTTTCCCCTTTTCCTTCTCACGCACACAAACAAACAAGAAATCCTCACTCAAAAACAGACACGCAAACAAGCAACACACACCACACACAACCACACACCACGCACACGCACACGACGTATCAGTTTCTTGCGCCCCTTCATTACACCCTGTACACGTCTTGTGCCTGTGAAGGAATGAGTCCTCCCCAACCAGCATTGCTTCGTGTGATGATCATGCATATTTAGGATTCAACACGGGGCAACCTATCCTAATCAGATCCTCTCTCCTGCTCATACGTCACGGGGGCTTAGAGATCTTTGCTATTTATATAACCTTCGGGCTAGTGGTACGTAGCCTAGTGGGGAGAGAGAGAGAGAGAGAGAGAGAGAGAGAGAGAGAGAGAGAGAGAGAGAGAGAGAGAGAGAGAGAGAGAGAGAGAGAGAGAGAGAGAGAGAGAGGGAGGGAGGGAGGGGTGGGTGGGACAGACAGACAGACAGAGACAGAGAGTGAGTGAGAGAGAAAGAGAGACAGACAGACAGAGACAGTGAGTGAGTGATTAAGAGAGAGAGAGAGAGAGAGAGAGAGAGAGAGAGAGAGAGAGAGAGAGAGAGAGAGAGAGAAGAGACAAGAGGGGGAGAGGAGAGCGAGTGGGGAAAGAGGGAAAAGAAGGGTGGAATAGAGGAGGTTGATTGAGGTTGGGGGTGTGCTGGGTTGGGTATGTGTGTGTTCATATGTGTAGAGTTATAGCCACGCGTGAAAGGTTTATAATCCTGCTAAGGTATTGAAGCTGGCGAAGCTGAGATTTGATTTAGAAAGTGCTGTGAAAAATGAGGTTGATGTACGAATTACAACTAGTTATCAGTTATCAAAAGCCCTAAATGACTAAATAGGAATATCCCACGCATGTAAGAAAGCCAACACTAGAAAGTGATCTGTGCACCAGTAGAGAAAGGGAAAGACAGAGACGGAATAGACAGAGAGAAAAGGAAAAACAGAAGGGACGGACAGGGAGAAATGGCAAAGACAGAAGGGGCAGACAAGGAGAAAGATAGAGAAAGGGAAAGACAGAGAAGGGACAGACAGGGAGAAAGAGGAAAGAGAAGGGGCAGACAGGGAAAAAGAAAGGAAACAGAGAGAAGGGAGAAAGGGAGAAAAGGGAAAGACAGAGAAGGGACAGACAGGGAGAAAGATAGAGAAAAGGAAAGACAGAGAAGTACAGACAGGGAGAAAAAGGGAAAGACAGAGAAGGGACAGACAGGGAGAAAAAGGAAAGACAGAGAAGGGACAGACAGGGAGAAAGCTAGAGAAAAGACAGAGAAGGGACAGACAGGGAGAAAGACAGAGAAAGGGAAAGACAGAAGAGACAGACAGGGAGAAAAGGGAGAAGATGAGAGGGTAGTGTGTCAGCATTGTAAGATAGAGTGTAAGGGTGGAGAAGAACGAGCCTTCGAGTCGTTTGTTAGGGAGGAGTCCGCATACTGTCAGCCTGGGCTTGTACACCAGGTGAAGTCACACATAAGGTATGGAACAGAGGAAACATGTAGTGTTTACAAGGACGATAAGACTGAAACCAAAGGGCTAAAGCTGTCTGTGGTGACCCTTAAGGCTCTCCAGTTCGTATATTTGTTTAGAGATTTTTTTTTTTTTTATTATTTGAATTTCTTGGTCGGGTTATCCATGTTTCGTTTTTAAAAGCTAATGTATATTCTATACGATCACTTATTGTGATCTAGATATTTGTTTTTACGTATTTATATATATTTTCTTTCTGCTTGAGACAGAATTTTTGTTTATGTTTAGGAAATGTGAAGTAGAATTTCTATGGAAAATTCTCATTAAAAATTGAAACACAAGGAGACGTTGTGAGATCAGAGACAAAGAACTACACATGTCTAATCGGCACACACACACACACACACACACACACACACCACACACCACACCCACACCACCACACACACACACACACACACACACACACACACACACACACACACACACCACCTCTCCACGTCTCTCCACGTAAACTACACGCCCATACATCGACGCCTGTTTGTCCTCCTTCCCATGTCGAGTGCGAAGGCCGAATTAACCCTTTCGCGACGGGAAAAGGACGGCTCGGGCTAATATTAAAGGGGTAGTATTAGAGGATGTTCGACCGTCGCTGTGGAACGACCATTTCGTGGGTTGTGTAAACGACTTGTACCACTTCCGAAAACACAAGCGGTTGTATTTGATACGATGACGTACGCCGCGTGGTCAGGGTTGTTTGGTATTTGGTGTTCTGAGGCGCGTGGGTTGTGGTACCGGGGAATGGTGGGTATTGGGGGTAGAGAGAGAGAGAAAGAGAAAAAGAGAAAAAAATAAGAGAAAGAGAGGATTTTACCTTTTTTGTTATGTGAAAGAAAATGTTGATTCAACTCTCTTAGAGTGCACATTAAGATTGAAATGAACAAAGGTATTTTATTCTGTTGTCTTTGAATATATATATATATATATATATATATATATATATATATATATATATATATATATATATATATATATATATATATATACTACAGATACTAATTGTATATTTTAAAAATTCTCAACTCAGTTTAGTAAATTAGATTTAATACAATATACACACGCCCATGCACATTACACACACACACACACGTATATGTGTGTGTGTGTGTGTGTGTGTGTGTGTGTGTGTGTGTGTGTGTGTGTGTTTGTGTGTGCGTTGTATGTATCTGTGTTATTGAGACACTATATATAACGCAGTGAGTGTAACAGTCATAGTACTTTAACAATAGTGATTTCTCTACATGACACAGGTAACCAAACACACGTGACAGTGATGTACTGTTATGATGACGTGAGTTGAAACTAATTTACACTCAGCATACTTACATATACTTTTGCGAAATGTGCCACATCGTAGAAAAAAAAAAAAGAAGAGAAAGAAAAAAAGAGAGGGAAAGAAAGGAAGAAGAGAGGATAAACTATAATGAAAGATTTAGTTGAAAAATGATTGTGATAATAGTGATGGTGATATATGGTGCGACATGATCCCTCTAATAGTAGTGACCGAGGAGGTGGGTTCCAATCCCTCTTGGAAAAACAGCCCGCCCACCCGCCCACCCAGACCGCCAGCCGCACAAACCCCACCCACAAGGGAAGTGTACGAAGGGGTCGTGTGTTTCGTGAACGGCGAATAAAAGTCTCTGGCGTTGTTATAAAGACCAGACGACGAAACCGGGCAGGAGAAGAGCATCTGAAGGAGCTGTGTGTTTTTCTCCGCTTCTCGGCTCGGCGTAGCGGGAAAAAATGGCGGTGGCGGCGGCGGCGGCGGGGGTAGCGGGCGGCGGCGGCGGCGGAGGCTCGAAGCGGCGGCGGCGGCGGCTCGGGAACGCGGGGCCGGGGGTTCGTTGTAGCGGCGGGGCTACAACGTACGCGCTTATGTGGCCCGTGTGTGTTTAGGGTCGGGTTACGAGGCTGTTTCGAGTCCCCGTCCGTAGTTGAGCAGACAGCGGACAGGCCGACGTCGAAGGCCGATGTGCGCGAATACTCGTAGATATCACTCCATCCCGCCGTCGTCGCTTTAGGCTTCGGTTCACACGCGTCACGCCGGCACGAGAGCCCATTGTGGCTCAGATGCCAGCGCCGGATAAGGAGGCAGAGCGGTATCATTAGGAGGGCATTGCTGTCCTCCGAGCCTCACACTGTGCCGCTCAAAGATAACCTCCTATATATATGTATATATATACTATTATATATAATATATATATATATATATATATATATATATATATATATATATATATATATATATATATATACATGCATATGTGTGTGTGTGTTATGTATATGTATATATTATGTATTTATAGGCATAAACATTAATATATATACAGTGTATATATGATATATATAAATAAATAGATAAATAAATACATATATATATATATATATATATATATATATATATATATATTATATATATATAATATATTTATATATATAACATATTTTATATATGTGTATATAGTTGTGCGTGTGTGTGTGTGTGTGTGTGTGTGTGTGTTGTGTGTGTGTGTGTGTGTGTGTGTGTGTGTGTGTGTGTGTGTGTGTGTGTGTGTGTGTTGTGTGTGTGTGTGTGTGTGTGTGTATGTGTGTGTGACGCAAACACAATCAAGTCATAACACCATGGAAAAATAAAAAATTTGGGAAGTGAGAAAGGGGAAAAGGCCAAGAAGAAGGCCATGGCGCCCGCCCTCCCTTCCCGTCTCAGAAGGACCCTCTACGACGCCCAAGAAACACCGCCAAGTGAAAAAGACGCGCCCACGAAGACCAAGCCCCAAAAGACAGCGAAGCCAAGCCAGCTCTCAGCCGGGCGTGATCAGGGCTTTCATACGATGGGAGGTTTCAGCTAGGAAGCCTCGCTAGTCCCTGGGGGGGGGGGGGGGGGTTAGGCTGAATTTTGGGGGGGTTTGGACGTTAGAACTCTACTTACTCAGAAACACTAAAGAGGAGTACGGGGTATCTATTTATATCTATATCTAATTGGCTATCCATCTCTCTCAATGAGTGTTGTTTTTTTTTTTTTTTTTTTTTTTTTGGTTGTTCGTGTGTGTGTGTGTGTGTGTGTGTGTGTGTGTGTGTGTGTGTGTGTGTGTGTGTGTGTGTGTGTGTGTGTGTGTGTGTGTGTGTGTGTGTGTCATTGAACTAAGTATCAGTATATTTTCAAGCACAAATATACTGTCTCAAATCTACACGTACCTGATATACAGTATAAAATAAATCCTACAGAATTCTCTGGGGCCGAAAATCAATCTTTTTTTATATTTTCTCCAAGATTCTTGACCGAAAATATGTGTCACTGGAAGAGTTTACAATGCATTAGTGTGTGTGTGTGTGTGTGTGTGTGTGTTTATGTGTATGTGTGTTTATGTGTACGTATCTGTATGTGTGTGTGCGTCGCATGTGTATCAGGTGACAAACTCATTCTTTTCGTATGTTTTATATCTTATTTTTGTTGTAGTTTATGAACCCAGGGAAGATATATTTATTGGGTTCTGAATACGTGTTAGAGACATGTCCCTTGTTCATGTCCTTTATCCATGTTATTTTTGAAATGATTATTGATATAATGTAACTTTTTGGAAAAATATTTGTCGTTTTCAGTATACAGAAAATCAATGTCTTGTGTGGTACTGCAACACGTAATGAAGAAGAGAGAGAGAGAGAGAGAGAGAGAGAGAGAGAGAGAGAGAGAGAGAGAGAGAGAGAGAGAGAGAGAGAGAGAGAGAGAGAGAGAGAGAGAGAGAGAGAGAAGAGAAGAGAGAGAGAGAGAGAGAGAGAGAGAAGAGAGAGAGAGAGAGAGAGAGAAGAGAGAGAGAGAGAGAGAGAGAGAGAGAGAGAGAGAGAGAGAGAGAGAGAGAGAGAGAGAGAGAGAGAGAGAAGAGAGGAGAGAGAGAGAGAGAGGAGAGAGAGAAAAAAGAGAGAGGAATAGGAAATTAAAAAAAAAGTAAATCAGACCAATCAACGAAGAAAATAAAGCAGAGAGAGAAGTATTACCGAAACAAAACAAAGGGGGGAAAAATAGACAATAAATCAGTATTTATTTCACAGGATAACAAAGGAGGGAAAGAGAGGGAATAAAGACATAACCTTGAGCTGTAGATGTTAACACAGCTACCTGCCCTTCCCTTCCCTCCCCCCTCCCCCCTCCCCCCCCTCCCCCTCTCCCCTCTCCCTCCCCCACTTTGCTTTCCCCATTCTTTCTCTTTCTATCTATTGTCCTCTGGGTCTCAATTATTACCTAATTTCCACTTCCCTCTTTCTTCTCGCGTTTGGCCACCTTATTGTTGTGTTTCTTGATTATTATTTTTCATTTTGATTTGTTTTTGTTTATTAAAATGATGGTCAAGACTATTTTTATTTATGAGATTTTGGGTGACTTAATGTAGACTGGTGATAATAAGATAAAAATGATAAAAATAATATTAATAGTGATAATGATAACAATAACGATGATAATGATAATAATAGAAATAGGATATGATGATGATGATGATGATGATGATATAATGATAGAAATAATAATAACATCAATAATAATGATAGCAATAATAATGATAATAATAGATCATACCAATAACGATGATAATAATGATAATGACGATAATGATAAGAATAAAAAAATACAAAGATCCATAACATAAAAGCAGTATTCAATAAAGACAAAAAAGAAAAGAAAAATGAAAAAATAAGAAATAAAAAAGTAAAATAAAAGACAATACAAATCCTTGCCACAAAAAAAAAAAAAAAAAAAAAAAACGAAAAATATCAATAGGTTAACAACACCTGCAAAAGTGTAGTTGATTGTATACCCACCATTATAGCGTGACACTTAAGCCAATGCATTTTAAAAGTGTGTATTGATGTTTTGTGTTGGCACGATTGACAGAAATGCACCATCACTGTAGGAGGGAATCAGTTACGATCTTGTTATGTGTGTATGTGACTGAATTTCAATTTTGTGGTTTGTGTGTTTGTATGAGTTGTTTGTTCGTGTGTTTCTGTTAGTTTTTTTGTTGTTTTTTACTGTCTTTATCATTATTTTATTTATTTATTTATCCATTTATTTGTTTATTTGTTATTATTATTATTATTATTATTATTATTATTATTATTATACTACTTACTACTACTATATTATTCTCTTATTTTTCTATTATTTTGGTTTCCTTCTTTTGTTATTTATTTTCATCATGGCCTTTCTCGCCTCATTCTCTTTCGTGTTCATCTTTACGTCCTTTCCTTTCTCATCCTCTCTTTTTCTCTTTCCTTCTCATCATTTCTTGCTTCCTCCCTCCTCCTGTTTCCTCTCTATCTCTCATTCTTCCCATTATCCGTTCCCCCCCTCTCCTTCCTTATACTCCTCTCCTCTCCTCTCTTCCATTTACTATATTTTTTCTCTCTTCTTTTTTTCATCCACCAGCTTCCATTCTCCCACATTACCCTCCCCCTCGCCCTCCCCTCCTACCCCCTCTCCCTTCCTTTCCATTAGCCTCCTCCTTCTCATTCTATTACCCTTTCCATCACCCTTCTATCCTCCTCTCTTCCCTTTTCTCCCGTTTCTTCACCTCCCTCCTTTCTACATTCCTTCACCCTCCGTCCTCCTTTCTCTGCCATCCTCCCCTTCCTTCACCCTCCTCTTCTCCCTTCCTTCCCATCCTCACCCTCTCTCCTTCCACCCCCCCCCCACTTTCCTTCACCCTCCTCCCCCCCCCCCTCTTCCTTCACCCTCCCCTCCATCCTCATCCTTCTTTCCTTCCATCCTCACCCTCCCTCCCCCCTTCCCCCCATTTTCACCCTCTCCTCCCTTTCCATCCTTCACCCTCCTTCCACTTCACCCTCCCCTTCCCCCCTCTCCCCTCCTCACCATCCCCTCTCCCCTTCCTTCCTTCACCCCCTCCTCCTCCTCCCTTCTCTCCTCCTAAAGATCGTGTGGAGAAGAAGTGTCAACACGGCGATAAATGAGACCAGAAGAGGAGCTCTAACAGGATCACAGGATTATCAAGAGGAGTCTTAAGGTGTCGGAAAGACTCCTTGACCCTCCTGTGCACTCCTGCCGGGAGGAGGAGGAGGAGGAGGAGGAGGAGGAGGAGGAGGAGGAGGAGGAGGAGGAGGAGGAGGAGGAAGGAGGAGGAGGAGGAGGAGGAGGAGGAGGAGGAGAGGAGGAGGAGGGAGGAGGGAGGAGGAGGAGGAGAGGAGTCTGCGAGCGGTGCGTGTGTGTGTGCGTGTTGTGTGTGTGTGTGTGTGTGTGTGTGTGTGTGTGTGTGTGTGTGTGTGTGTGTTGGGTTAGGGGACGGCTTTGAACGTGGAATAGGAAGAGGAGTGAAGGTATAGGGAGAGGAAGAAAGAAAGAGAAAAGAGAAGATAAGAAAGAGAAAAATGGAATAGAGAGAAATGTGATAACTAGATTCTATCTGAAATGGTAAGAGAGAGAGAGAGAGAGAGAGAGAGAGAGAGAGAGAGAGAGAGAGAGAGAGAGAGAGAGAGAGAGAGAGAGAGAGAGAGAGAGAGAGAGAGAGAGAGAGAGAGAACCTCAGCCGGTTAGTCCTATGAATTCATACGAGTGTCTGTTATCTAGGATGACTTTTAGTTTTTTTTCTTCTTTTTTTTTTGTAAACTCTTAATCCTCTAAAACGGGAGTTATTCTGATGCCTAGGCCGGTATTCCATAAGAAAAAAACTATTCATAAAACATACAGAGCATATCTACAACCCAGCGGATTTACGCATAGGCTTGGCAGACTACAAAGGTCCTGAAATCTCCTCCAATACGTGGGCAGATTATGTAGCCATTCCGAGATTCAGGGTTTTGTAATGCCCAAGGCTACCCAGCACTTACACAGCCTAGCGTTGCCAATGCCTAGCACGTCTAAATACCCTTCTAGTGTTGCCAGTGTCTACAACAACAACAACGGTTGGATTTTGGTGTCTGGTTTGCAAAAGGGTATAAGAATATTGAGTTGGGAGAGGGAGAGAGAGAGAGAGAGAGAGAGAAGAGAGAGAGAGAGAGAGAGAGAGAGAGAGAGAGAGAGAGAGAGAGAGAGAGAGAGAGAGAGAGAGAGACAGAGACAGAGACAGAGACAGACAGACATACAGAGACAGACAAAGACAGACATAGACATAGAATAGAAGTAAAAAAATAGACACACACACACGAAAGCAAACCCTCTACATCAATTTTGTTTAAAAAAATCATCTGTCGTGACGCTAGTGAAATTTCGTCAGTCTAAGACTAAACATCCACGGACCGACATGTCCTTCTCCTCCTCTCCCAAATAACTTAATGACATGATCCGGCCAATAACACGTAATCATGCCATTTCCAAAGAGATGTCGCATAATCTCGGCTGCAATACAACGCCATTGGGGCTGGCTGGAAGTTCTCTGTCTCTGTGTACGTTCCTGGGATAAGCAGGTGTTCTAAGCTAAAGGGAACCCACCTGAGTTACTCACAAACACCTGCGTGATGATGGCGGAACAGCTGATGTGTGGAATGTGTGTGAGTTTACTTGTTTTTTTTTTGTTTTCTTGTTTTAGGCTAATGGGGTTGAAGGTTGGGAGAAAGGGAGAGGGAATTAGAGGAGGTGGAATGAGGGGGGATGAGAGAGAGGGAGGAGGGAGAATGAGCGAGAGGGTGAGGAAGTAGGGTGGGAGGGAGGGAATGTGGGAAAGAGAAAGTAAGAGAGAGAGTGAGAGAGAGAAAGAAGGAAGATGAAAGGATGGAGAAACACATCCTTTTCTCTCTTCTCTTCCCTCTCGTTTTTCTCTTATTCAAGACGAAAAGAATATCCGAGAAATACACAAAGAGAATCCTACGAGTAAGAAGATATAAAAAGCAGTATAAAAAAAAACTCTCTCTCTCTTTCTCTCTCTTTCTCTCTCTCTCTCTCTCTCTCCCGCTTCCTCCTTCCTCCCTCCCTCCTCCTCCCTCCTTCCCTCCCCGCCTCCTCCTCTCTCTCTCTCTCTCTCTCTCTCTCTCTCTCTCTCTCTCTCTTCCTCTCTCTCCCTCTCCTCCCTCCCCTCCCTCCCTCCCTCTCTCTCTCTCTCTCTTTCTCTCTCCCTCTCTCCCTCCAAAAAAAAAAAAAAAAAAAAGGACCCAGAATTTCGTGTGTCCCAATTTGACGCGATATTCATCCGAACGTCGTTAATCACGCAGTGTTTAATTATGAAAAGCGAACGAATGGTTATGGGATCAGGTGAAGGAGGGGAGGGGGGAGGGGGAGGGGGTGGTCAGGGAAGAAAGGGGAGGAGGGGGTCAGGGAGGGGGAAGGTAGGGAGGTGAGGAGGAATAGGAAGGGGGATGCCCACTCCTCCTCTCCCTCCCTACCCCCCCCTTCCTTGCCTACCTACCTGTCCGCCTCGGGTGTGGACGATCGGTAACCTCTTTATAACGAACATCCACTGTGGTCATATTATTTTTTTTTCTCTTTTTTTTCTCTCTTTTAACCTTGCCTTAACTTCTGTGGATGAGGAGGGGGGGTAGGGGAGGTGAGAGGGGGGGGTAGGGAAGGGGTAGCGAGGGGGAGGGGGGAGAGGGTTCTTTTGTGTCTTGTCTCATCAGATACAACTTACCCTCCCCCCTATCCCCTCCTCCCTCTCCCCCCTCTTCTCTATCCCCACCTCTCTCCCCCCTCTTCTCCCCCCTCCCCTTCCTTCTCCACCCTCCTTCTCCCTCTCCTTCTCTATCCCTCCTCTCTTCCCCTTCGTACTCTATCCCCTCTCTCCCCTCCTCTCTCCCCCCCAACCTTCCTTATCCCCCCCCCTCATCCCTCCCTTACACCCCCCTTCCCCCCCCCCTCACCTGCCCCTTTTACCTAGTTATTACCTTTAGGATTATCACACCTTTGGGTCTGATTGGCCGGAGAGTTAATGAAGACACAATTTCATTTTCCATCTATTTTTCTCTCTCTCTCTCACTTTATTTATTTATTTTTTTTTTTTTTTTTTGGAAAATAGGTTTCTTTCTTTTTTTCTTCTTTTTATGTTTTTTTTATTTTTTTATTATTTTTTTTTTTTTTAAAATAGGTTTCGAGAGCTCAGATGTACATTTTGGTACACATGCGGTTCTACTGTATGAATATGACTGCACACACAACACACACATGCATACTACATGTACGCATATAAACAAAGACAGACCACAAATAATAAAAACAATACAAACATACATAAAAAATAATTAAACAAACAAAGAACACAATTATAACAAATACACAAAAAACACAAAAAATACATAACAAACACAAACCTCTCCATACACGAAACCTACCCCCTCCCCCACCCCTTTCCCCTCCCCCTTTCACCTCCGACAATCATATCTCCATTTCGCCTTCTCTTCTCTCTCTTTTATCTCCCTTCCCACTTCCCCCCTTCTCTCCCTTTCTTCTCCTTAACCGCCCGTTTGAACGAGTACGAATGAGGCTAAATGAAGACGCAACAACGACAACAATAGCCGAAAATAGGAAGAAGACACGGGAATGGACCCAAAGCAGCTGCATTTTTGTGGGGCGGTCTAAGCTCAAGTGAAGACTGCCATATGCGCACGTAGAGGCCGGAGATCTGCAGGGAGCTTTACCACGCCATCAAATGCTGTCTGCCATCATTGGGCAGTTGTGTGGAATGTAGAGATGGCGTAACGGGCATGCAAGAACGATACTCCTTATCATACTAACGAGACTGTCGTTTCACTCAGTTGTGCGAAGCAGCGACCAGGCACTACTACATGAAACTAGTTTGCATCTTTAGTTTTTTTGATCTTGGTGGGTGTTGTTGATGCGTTAAGGGCCATTCGACTCTGGAGCAATTTAGATTCTTATATAATAGTTCTGTTAGAAATATCATTCTCGTTAGTGGGAATAACAACTCATATTTAGAGAACAGAAGAACTATCAGTTTCCGACGTTAGAACGCGTGAGTCCGGGTACCATAACAAGTTGAAACTGTGCGCATACTTTTTTCGGCGGCATACGTCTGTTGGTACGCGTGGTGACGCCTGCGCTGTCTCCTCACTATTTGTCATTCGTTGCTGTTCATTTTTTGCTGGTATCTGGTCTGTCGTGTCCGGCTCTTTGCTCTGCAAGTACACACTCTTTAGCATCTATATTCAATCATCATAAACCATTGCTAATTCCTCTGTCAAGCAGTTAAATCATCAACCTCGAAAAATAGAGTGGTCCCATGATATCTTCCCGAGAATCGATAAAGGCGACAATGAAGAAAGCTGTGAGAGGAACTAGTTGGGTGCGCGCTATATGGGTTTGCGCAGCCATCTCCGAGCTCAGCCATATCTTTCGTCGTTTGGGGTGTTTCTTGATCAGTTAGTTACCTATGATATAATGTGCATACAGGAGGCAAAAAAACGCTAAAAATAGCCACACGTCTGTTACTGATATAAACCTATGCACATGCATGGGAATGATTGAGTAAGTATCTCCAGTTAAAAATAGTGAATCTCTAAAGGGCATAGTTGTGGTGAAAATCGTGTTGAAACCTCCGTGTGCTCGTGTTTTCGATCGCTGCTCTCTCTCTTCTCTTCTCTCATTCTTTTCTTTCTCGTTCTCTAAGGTCTTTCAGATGGTACGTATAGCTTCCCTTTCTATTTGTTCTTAGTGTCAATGCTGTGGTGGTGGTGAATTACAATAGTGCAAGCTAATTTCCACGAGTAATGCTTTCCTGGTGGTGAATGATGATGGCTATCGAAGCAGCATGGGATCTGCGAGGATTGAGAGATAGACGGAGGTGGTGGTAGGGAGGAGTCGGTAGGAGTAGGTTGCCGGCGGAGGCGCCACGCGGAGTATGGTTAGCGGCTTCTGCGAGACGGGTGAGTGATTTAGTACATATCTCTTATATTGTACTAATGGGTAAAATGGGAGAAGCAGCGAGAGAGCCGGACGGAGAGGGATCAGGTGGGTCAGCGCTAGTGTGAGAAACGACCGAGGGAAGCCGACAGTAGGCTAGAGAGAGGTTAGGGGGGGGGCAACCCTGCTAAAAGCAACGGCGACCCGACAAGTAGCGCCGAGAAGGCCAACTCCGAAGGTTAGCCGAGAAAGCGTCAACCCCGACAGGTAGCCGAGAAACCTCAACCCGACAGGTAGCTCGGAGAAGCGCCAAACCGACAGGTAGCCCCGAGAAGCCCAACATCCGACGGTGCGCCCGAGAAGCCCAATCCGCAGGTAGCCCGAGAGACCCACTCCGACAGGTAGCCCGAGAAGCCCCAAACCGACAGGTGTCCCGCTTGGCCTCCCCCGTCCAGCCGTTGTGGGGTCATTTGTCTCGCTCTTCACTAAGTCCCCCGCTCTACCCCTTGTGGTTAGGGCTCTCGTCTGGCCTTTGTTGGCGTCGTGTGGAGGTGATGGAGAGATCGGCTGTTAACGCCGGCAGCAGCAGTGTGTGTGGAGGCGGAAGGGGTGTGAAAAGCCCCTTTTATAATTATCGCGCCACAAGATAAATGGAGAGCGGAAAGGCATTACTGGTTTCATTTTTCGCGGTAGCTTGATACGTGTGCGTGTGTGTGTGTGTGTGTGTGTGTGTTTGTGTGTAGTGGTGTATGTGTGTGTGTGTTTGTTGTAGTGTGTATATCTATGTGTGTGTGTTTGTGTTTGTGGTGTGTATGTGGGTGTGTGTGAGTGTGTATTGTGCGTGTGTGTGTGTGGTGTGTTTGTGTTTGTGGTGTGTATATCGATGTGTGTGTGTGTTTGTGTGTGTTTATGTTTGTGTGCTTATATGTATGTGTAATTGTGTAT
>NW_020871854.1:100000-102500 GCF_003789085.1 Penaeus vannamei
ATGTATTTGTTTATATATCTTCTATTATCTTTTATTTCTTTTTTGTAATTTTCTTATCTATACTTCTACTTTTTTTCTTTTTCTCTCTCTCTCTCTCTCTCTCTCTTCTCTCTCTCTCTCTCTCTCTCTCTCTCTCTCTCTCTCTCTCTCTCTCTCTCTCTCTCTCTTTCTCTCTCTCCTCCCCACTCGCTCCGAATAAAGTCATGTTTCATTTTGTTTTATCGGGAACAACCCCCCCCCATTTCTCCCCCTTCTCCCTCTCCCCCTACCCCCTCCCCCTCTCACCTCCACCCCCCCCTTTTTGTGTGTGGGTTTTCTGGCTGTGTTATCTTTTATGCCCGACCTTATGTTCTGGGAAATCGATCACCAGAGGAGAGATATCAAATGAGGGGAGAGGGGAGAGGGGAGAGAGGGAGAAGGGGGAGAGAGGGGGAGAAAGGGAAAGAGAGGGGGAGAGGGGAGAGAGAGGGAGAAAGTGAGAGAGAGGGGGAGAAAGGATAGAGAGGGGAAGAGAGAGGGTGAGAGGAGAAGAGAGGGAAAGAAAGGGAAGAAAGAGAGAGGGGGAGAAAGGGAAGAAAGGGGAAGAAAGAGAGAGGGGAGAAAGTGAAAGAGAGGGGAAGAGAGGGGAAGAAAGGGAGAGAGAGGGTGAGGGGGAAGGAAGAATTGGAGGGTGAAGGAAAGTCGAAAAGGAAGGAAAAAATATAGGTAGATAGATTGGTTGATAAGGAGGTAGGTAGTTAGACAGAGAGATAGATAGATAGATAAACAGATACACTAATTGTCTGACTGATAGGTAATAGTCTTGTGTTATTTATTGCTGTCATTTGTTATTCTTAATATCATTATGATCGCTAAAATTATTATCGTTATCACTGCAGATAGTATTATTGTTATCATTACAGTCATAATCATTATCATCACCAATAGATCACCATTGTTGCTGTCTGGCTGAAGATAATATCACTATCACGTGTAACCGTATGTGAAAATATTTTCGGGGCCAAATTTCTAGGTTTCCGGGGAGAAAATGTGTATTTTATCCGGCACAATTTTCCATGGCCACCTCCTCCTATTCCTCTCCCTCCTCCTCCTCTCCTATCCTCCTACCTCTCCCCCCCTAAACCTTTAAGCCCCCTCCCCCTCCCCCCCCCCCCCTCATCTCACTCCCAGAGGCCTTGCTAGAGGCGCTCGTTTTCTGTGGATCTAAAGACTACAAGGAGGGAGGGGGGTCTTTTGTAAAAATGAAAACGGGCGCACATGTGGAATTGTTTTGCATTTTCTCTTTTCTCTTCCCTTTTTTTTTCTCCTCTCCGTCTATCGAATAAGAAGCCGCGTCTAGTTAATATTATAATGATACTATTACTATTGTTCTCGTATATATATATTTTTTTTTCCCCTTCTTCGGAGTCTAGACCACAAGCGCTCCGAGTTCGCAAACTTATATATATACATACCTTCTTTAAAACCATTTTCTTTGAATGTCTTTTCATCGGCTGTCTTTTTTTCTTTTTTTTCGAGGAAGTCTTTACGTCAGCATATGGGACCGATTTGATCGAGCAAGTGCAGACAAACTCCGATTTCAGATTTTCGGAAAAAAAACTTTTTGGCGATGGGGGGTTCTTGTTATTCATGTTGTTGTTGTTGTTGTTGTTCTTGTTATTCATGTTGTTGTTGTTGTTGTTGTTGTTGTTGTTGTTGTTGTTGTTGTTGTTTTGTTGTTGTTGTTGTTTTTGTTGTTTGTTGTTGGTGAGGTGGTGGTCTCTTTTTGTTGTTATTATTTTGTTGTTGTTATTATGGAAGTCATCATCATCATTATCTTTATTATCATTGTTATTATTATCATTGTTATTATCATTATAGCTGTTATTTTGTTCACCGCCATCTTTGTTATAGTTATTGTTATTGTCATTATTAATTATTATTATTATTATTATTATTATTATTATTATTATTATTATTATTATTATTATTATTATTATTATTTTATCATATTATTATTATTATCATTATTATTATTATTATTATTATTATTATTATTATCATTATTGTTATTACTCTTATTATTATTATATTATTATTATTTTATTATTATTATTTATTATTATTATTATTGTTATTATTTATTATTATTATTATTATTTATTATTATTCATTATTATTATTATTGTTATTATCATTATCATCATTATTGTCGTCATCATTGTTCCTGTTATTGATATTGTTGTTATTATTGTTTATGTAATAGTTGTTGCTGTTATTATATCATTAGTTTTATTGCTATTATTGTTTTGTTGTTGTTTTTTTAATATTGCTATCATTGTTTGTGTTTTCTTTACGGGTCTTTCTCTATATAAAAAAATATATGGAAGCATATCTTTGCTATATACGGGTCTTTTTCTAACGTATATATGTATGGAAACGTATATACGCTTGATTGTGCATAAATACGGATATTTCTCTAACGTATATATGTATGTAAAGGTATATATCTTTCCTTGTA
>NW_020871854.1:107500-110000 GCF_003789085.1 Penaeus vannamei
AGACGAAACACATAACAACAATATAAACAACAAAGTTGCAGTCTACTCCGCAGACAAAGACACTGAACCAAATACACACACACACACACACACACAGACAAACAACACAAACAACTAGCATAAAAAGTTAGACATAACAAAACAGTAACAGAACATAACCAAAAATCGACCCAATCTGGGGGTCCACCATATCTCCTCTCCCCTAACGTCAACCATCTCCCCTTTCCCCCCTTCTTCTACCCCCCTTTTTCCCCATTTCTATCCTCCCCCCCCTTCCATTCTCCCCCGCAATACCCCCCCCCCCTACATTCTCTCCCTTATTCACCCCCCCTCCCCCTAACGTCACCCATCTCCCCTTCTTTCCACCCCGCCCCTTCTTCCCTTTCTATCCTCCCTTAACATTCTCTCCCCTATTCACCCCTCCCTCACCCTATCCTCCCCCGCACCCCCCTTCTTCCCCTTTTCTCCTCCCCCTTACATTCTCTCCCCTATTCCCCCCCCACCCCCTTCTCCCCTCTCCTCCCCCCCTTACATTCTCTCCCCTATTCACCCTCCCCCTTACATTCTCTCCCTATTCACCCCTCCTACCCTCCTCCCCCTCCCCCCGTCTGGATAATCCCCAAGAAAACTCACGTTGATGCTGATGGAAGCGAAGACCTCATAAGTCAAGGGAAGAAAATAGGCTGCCAGGATCAAGGTCCACAAAAAGCTGTCGGTCTGAGAGGGAGAGGAGGAGGAGGGAGAGGAGGGAGGGAGAGGAAAGAGGGAGAGGAGGGAGAGGAGGGGGAGGGTTGGAAGGAGGGAGGGAGAGGAAAGAGGGAGAAAAGGGAAGGAGGGGGGAGGAAGGGATGGAGGGAAGGAAGAGAGAGGGAGAGGAAAGAGGGGGGAGAGGAAAGAAGGGGGAGAAGAGGAGGGAGGAAGAGGGAGGGAGGAGGGAGGAAAGGAAGGAGAAGAAGGGAGGAGGGTGGGAGGGAGTGGAGGAGTGAGGGAGAGGAAAGAGAGAGGGAGGGGAGAGGGAGGAGAGAGAAGGGAGGGAGGAAGGAGTTAAAGAAGGACTGAAAGAAGAATGGAATAAGATAAATGAAAAATAAAAACCGATTCAGGAAAAAAAAACAGACAAACAAAAGAGATAGAGAGAAGGCGAACAAGGAAAAATGAACGTAGAAAGAATAAAGATGGAAGAAAGACGACATGGAACACAAAAAGAATATTCCGAGAAACGACTTACAGAAAGTAAAAGATAAAAGGAACGATTTGAAAAATAGTTGCAAGGAATACAAAAGAATAGAAATGAGAAGTATCTGTGAGACGTCTGTGCCCAGGGAGAGGGGGAGAGGGAGGGGAGAGGGGAGAGGGGAGGAGAGAGAGGAGAGGGAGGAGGGGGAGAGAGGGAGAGAGAGAGGGGTAGGAGGGAGGAGAGGGAGAGAGAGGGGCGAAGGAGAAGGGGGAAGGGGAGGGACAGAGAGAGGGAAGGAGAGGAAGAGAGAGAGAGGGGTAGGAGGGGAAAGGAGAGCGAGGGAGAAAGAGGTAGGAGGAGGAAGACAAGGAACAGGTAGGGGGGAAAGGAGATGGTAGAGGGAGGAGAGATGAAGACACGAAGGAATTAATAGGTAGAAGGGGCGGAACAAGGGAGGAACAGGGAAGTTGGGGGCAGGGGGGGAAGGGGAAGAGGAGAAGGGAGGAGGGCGAGAGGGGGGGGGGGAGAGCTGGAAACAGAGAAAGGGAAAATGGATGATGTTGCTTAAGACAGAAGATATATCTAAGACTTTTTGCCTCCCTCCCCCCTCCCGGCCCTAGTCCCTTGGGAGAGAGAAGGGGGCGGGAGGAAGAGAGAGAGAGAGAGAGAGAGAGAGAGAGAGAGAGAGAGAGAGAGAGAGAGAGAGAGAGAGAGAGAGAGAGAGAGAGAGAGAGAGAGAGAGAGAGAGAGAGAGAAAGAGAGAGAGAAAGAGAGAAGAGAGAGAAGAGAAAGAAAGAGAGAAAAGAGAGAAGAGAAAGAGAAAGAGAAAGAGAAAGAGAAAGAGAAAGAGAAAGAGAAAGAGAGAGAGAGAGAGAGAGAGAGAGAGAGAGATTCAGAAAGAATAAGACAGAACTTTTAAAAGGAAATCTTGACTTTGAAATCTGGATTTTCGATATCTTGTCCAAAGTCTTTGGTATACAATAAAGGCAAAAGAGAAGGAAGAAATGGGGAGAGATAAGAAAGAAAAAATAAAACAAAAGCGAAAGGAAGAGGCATAAGGGAAGAGCAAAAAAGAGAATTGAGACGAAAAGTTAAAAAAGACAGAAAAAGAGGAGAGAGAGAGAGAAGAAGAAGAAGACAAAGGCAAAATATGAAAGAGAAGAAGAAGAGACAGAGACAAAATAAAAAGAGAAGAAGAAGAAGACAAAGACAAAATAAGAAGAAAAAGGAAAACAATAACAAACAGAAAACTACAGGAAAAAAACAAAAGCAAAAGGAAAAATACACTAATAGTAATAAAATTGGAAAGAAAACAAGACACCA
>NW_020871855.1:0-17500 GCF_003789085.1 Penaeus vannamei
AACAAGATCTTTTCTCGTTTTCTGTAAATGTTTTCAAAATATCAAAAGCGAAAGAAAGAGAAAGTGTGTGAGGTGAGTACGAGAGGGGAGGGGAGGGAGGGAGGTAGAGAGGGAGGGGGGAGGGAGAATGATTGAGGGAGGGAGATAGGGAGGAAGAGAGAGAGGGAGAGAAGAAGAGAAGAAGAAGAGAGAAGAGAGAGAGAGAAGAGAGAAGAGAAGAAGAAAGAAGAGAGAGAGAGAGAGAGAGAGAAGAGAGAGAGAGAGAGAGAGAGAGAGAGAGAGAGAGAGAGGAGAGAGAGAGAGAGAGAGAGAGAGAGGAGAGGGAAGGAGAGGAGAGAGGGAGGGAGGGAGGGAGGGAGGGAGGGAGAGAGGAAGGAGAGAGGGAGGGAGAGAAATGAGAGAAGAGAGAAGAGAGAGAGAGAGAGAGAGAGAGAGAGAGAGAGAGAGAGAGAGAGAGAGAGAGAGAGAGAGAGAGAGAGAGAGAGAGAGCAGCACAGGGGACACAACACACGTGATCAAGTATTCTAGTTTTTCTTCATCTTTTTTATGTAAATCATGTTAACAGAAGTAGCCAAGTTAAGTAAGTATGTCGCTCGTGTCACAGACCAGTTTTCCGCTAAACTGTTCTTGTAGTGTAGCCTCCCCCCCCTCTCTCTCTCTAATATCTCTCTCTCTCTCTCTCTCTCTCTCTCTCTTTCTCTTTCTCTCTCTCTCTTCTTTCTCTTTCATCTCTCTCTCTCTCTCTCTCTCTCTCTCTCTCTCTCTCTCTCTTCTCTCTCTCTCTCTCTCTCTCTCTCTCTCTCTCTCTCTCTCTCTCTCTCTCTCTCTCTCTCTCTCTCTCTCTCTCTCTCTCTCTCTCTCTCTCTCTCTCTCTCTCTCTCTCTCTCTCTCTCTCTCTCTCTCTCTCTGGTTTGAGGGCGGTGCAGGTACTAACGTATAGTCAAGACAAGCACAGACAAATATAGATAAACACACATACACACAGATACTGTTAAGCTACATCTATGTCATATTGTTGAAATACATGTGGTAATGTTATTATGTGCATCTATGGTTATATTCTACATAATCTATATGATCTTGCAAGTTGTCATTGTATATATTCCCAATACACATACGCATACACGCCCGTTCAATGCTTTACCTGTGTATTCATCTCTTCCCGCCAAATTCAAATTCAAAATACAATAGATATCCTTACTATATAAAAAGTGATTTTACAGTACATACAGACATGATATAAGCACAGAACAGTAGCGCATACAGTCTTGCTTATTCCTTATATTTTGAAACCTGATACCACTGGTGATTTAAGAGACGTTCCCTTAATTTAATTTTTAACGTCTTCGGAGTTTCCGAATGTTTCTCATATCATATGATAGTTGGTTCCCGATCATGAGACCACGTGTCAGTGTCTGCCGTGCCCCAGTGCACGTGGTCAACTGACATATTTCCCCTTCTACAAGAGCTTAATGTTACTGTAACACTCCCTCCTTCATCACCAGTTAGGTTAGGTTAGGTTAGGTTAGGTTAGGCTATATACCTAAATACTTGATATATAGCTACCCTTAGACCACTGTACCAGATGACAGGCAGACGTCCTGCGGGGAGCCAAGGAGCAGCACCCCGCTCCTTGGAGGGGCAGCCTCATTTCAACGTTACTATTTAATAAAGGAATAAAGGCATCTTGGTTGTGTATCTTACCCCTCAGCTTTCCATTCACTAGACCCTTCTTGGGCCCATCCCCTGAGATCTTAGAAACAGACAGACAGACAACACACACACACACACACACTACACACACACACACACACACACACACACACACACACACACACACACACACACAACACACACACACACACACACACACACACACACACAACAGGGATGAAATGCGCAGATTTTAGCATCAGGCTGCAAATACCTACAAAAAAATTGAAGAAAACGTGCCATGCCTTTGAGAATCGCTGCAGAACCGAATCTAAACCAATTGCACGTTCGTTTTTGCGAGACTAAAATCACTCCCAGAAAGATAATAGGAGTCATTTTCTTGCAAATATATTTATCATGCAACCAAACAATACATATCATGAGAGCGAAATCGAAATCCCTTTCAAGTGACAAGAAATATATATTTTCTTATAAAATACACACACAAGCACGCATGTGTGTGTGTGTGTGTGTGTGTGTGTGTGTGTGTGTGTGTGTGTGTGTGTGTGTGTGTGTGTGTGTGTGTGTGTGTGTGCGTGCGTGCGTGCGTGCGTGAGTGAGGAGTGAGTGAGTGTGAGTGAGTGAGTGAGTGAGTGAGTGAGTGAGTGAGTGAGTGAGTGAGTGAGTGAGTGAGTGAGTGAGTGAGTGAGTGAGTGCGTGTGTGAGTGAGTGCAAGTTTGTGCGTATGAACATAGCTACACACACACACTGAAACATTAACGCACACAAAAGTCCCGTAAAAAAAGCAAAAAGCAAAAAAACAACAACAACAACACGAATAACGTCACTCTCCAACCGAAAAACCTAAAACCCAGAAAATGCATCGCGAAAAAGGCGCCATTACTTTTGCAACCGCTGGACTCGATCCTGCAACGAGCGCCGAGGAGAGAGAGCAGTTCCTTCACTCGGCCGCGTGCGCTCCTTCGCCAGGGTTGTCTGTGCATGTCTGTCTGTCTGTCTGTCTGTGTTTTTTTGTGTATTTGTCTGTCTGTCTGTCTGTGTTTTTTTTGTGTATTTGTCTATCTGCCTGTCTGTCTATCTATGCTTTTTCTATGTATTTGTTTCTTATATATGTCTGTCTGTCTATCTATGCTTTTTCTATGTATTTGTTTATTCTATTTTTGTCTGTCTATCTATGTTTTTTTCTGTATTTGTTTCTTCTATCTGCCTGCCTGTCTATCTATGCTTTTTCCATGTACTTGTTTCTTCTATCTGTCTGTCTGTCTTGCTATGTATCTGTCTGCTTATCTTCCTTTGTTTCCTTTTCTGTTTGTTTCTGTCTTTCTATATATCAGTCTGCTTATCTTGTTATATATTCGCCTGACTATCTTGCTATCTTTCTATGTACGCATGTATGTATCTGCCTGTCTTGATGTCTGTTTTTCTGTCTGTATTTCTATGTAGGCCTACATGTGTCTGTCTGTCTGCATGTCTTTTTCTGGATCTGTCTGCCTGCCTGCATTGTATTTGTTTACATATCCGTCAATTTGTCTATCTACCCATCACAAAATACATTAATTCATTTATATTCTTATGTAGTAATTTGTACAGTTAGAAGAACAAGTTAGAACAGGTGAAAAAAAAGTTAAATAAGCATAGATTCTTCAAAAGACATAGAACAAAATGAACAAAAAATCCAATACATTCGTTGAGTTTCGCCCCTCTCCCTCCTCCCTCTCTTCCCTCTTTACTTCACTTCCCCAGTCTTCTGTCTCTACTTCCCCTCCTCCCTCCCCCTTTTTTCTACTCCGCTTATCCCCTCTACCCTCTCTACTCCCACTCCCCTTCCCCTCTTCCTACACTAACCCCCCCTCCCATCCCATCCCCCTTCCCTCTCTATATCCCTACCCCCTCTTCCTCCCTCCCCCCCCCCTCCCCCCTCCCCCCTCCCACCCGCTAGAACGTACACGAACTTGCGACTTTTTTTTTTTTTTTTTAACACCCATCCGCCGAAGTCCGCGGTCGCTTCGGTGAAGGGAATCTGGGACGATGACTGATGACCTGCGCGAGAGGAAAAGGTTGTGAAGGAAAAGCGGTCGATTTCGGTCGATTTCGGGAGGGGGAGGGGAAGGGGGAGAGGGTATGGGGACATGGGGAGAGAGGGTGAGAGAGGAGGGAAGGAGGGAGGGAAGGGAGGGAAGGTGGGTGGGTAGGGAGGAGGGAGGTGGGTAGGGGAAGGGAGGGGAGGGACGGAAAGGTGGGTGGGAGGGTAGGGGGAAAGGAGGGAGGTAGGAGGGAGGAAGGAGGGCGGAGAAGAGAGAGAGAGAGAGAGAGAGAGAGAGAGAGAGAGAGAGAGAGGAGAGAGAGAGAGAATGTGGGTTGGTAGGGGCGTAGAGGAAGGGTGGGATAGGGGGGTATGGAGAGAGGGAAGGAGGGAGGGGGGTAGGGTAGACAGAAAGAGGGAGATGGTGGAGAGGAGGGAGAGAGAAAGAGAGAGAAAGGTAAGGTAAGTGGCTAAGGGGGGAGAAGAAGGGAGGGGAGTGGGGGGCGAGGAAGGGAGGGGATGGGGAGGGACAGGTAGAGCTGGAATTGATAAAAATAAAAGTGGTACTTGATACGTCTGGCGGCGGGCAAGTGTCCAGACAGACAGACAGGCAGACAGACACACAGATCAATCCCCCCTAAAAAAAAAGTGTGTGCATGCGTGCCTGTGTGCGTGTAAGCGAGTGAGCGTGTGTATGCGCGCGCGCCAGTGTGCATGTGCGTGCGTGCATGTGCATGGGTGGGTGGGCGTGCGTGTGCGTGTGTAACTTAAATTGAATCTTTCAACTTGAGAAACGAAAGAAATCCTGCAACTTTAAGCTTCCATCCTAAAACATGTTGTTCAGAAAATCTAAATAATCAAAATTTTGGAAACACGTTTATTATTTCCTTCGTTTGTTTCTTTAGTTGTACCTAATGGTACCCGAAGTTTTCCTAATATAAATTTTGTTTGGCACTTATTTATTGTTATCATTATCCTTTTATCAGAACGAAAAAAAAATCAACATTCTCATTTTAAACATCATTTTTGCTATTATCACAAATTATTAAGTAACTAACATTCCATCATCATTCTTCTGTACCTGTAAATCAAAAAAAAAAAAAAACATCACAGCAGCCTGCAACTATCACTTTTTGCCTCCCGTCTCCCAAAGAGCTTGTTCAGAAGAGACAACGCAAAGCTTCTGCCAAAGTCCTTCGGACATAAACAACAGCTGTTTACATTCTACACGCGGTTAAAAAGAGAAAGATAAACTGCGGCGGTCTATGCGGACACGAATTCAATCATTTTACAACAAAAAACATTCTGTAAAGGGTTTGGCAGAGGGGATAGAAGGTGTGGGGGAGATGGAAGATGGTGGAGAGGACGGGAGAGATATGGGGAAGCGAAATGAGGAGAGGGGGGGGCGAGGGATGGAGAGAGAGGGGAGAGGGGGTGGGCGAGGGAGGAGCGGGAGGAGAAAGAAAGAGAGAGAAAGAAATGAAAGAGAGGAGAGGAAAGAGAAGAAGAGATGAGAGAGAGAGGAAGAGAAGAGGAGAAAGAGAGAGAACGAGAGAGAGAGAGAGGGGGGGGGAGAAAGAGGGAGTAATATAGACTGATATAAACAACCAGGTATCACTAGGTGCCGAACAATTAGCATCACAAAATAATTACCAAAACAAGTGACAGAAGAGCAAATATCTACTCTACCCAAGATTCATCTCACACGCCTCCAGCATCCTATCTTTCCCTATCCAGCATCCTACCTTTCTTTATCCAGCACAAGCCTCAAAAAAAAAAAAAAAAAAAAAAAAAAAAAAAAAAAAAATCCATGCTAAGATACCACGAATGAAAAATCAAGTGTATACTTCCTTTAATTAAAATAGTGACTCGAACTTTGTGCCATCGCTGTGGAGGCTTAACCTAAATCGACCCATGTTGCTTTGCTCATTCCAATGCTTCTCTCTCTCTCTTCTCTTCCTTTTCTTCTTTTCACCATCTGATCTATTTCTTTTCCTCCTCCTTTTACTTCTTTCACCCCCTTCTACTTTTCTTCCGCCTCCATTTACTTTTCCCCCAATTCTTCTTCTCCTCCTCCTCTCCTCCTCCTCCTCCTCTTCCTCCTCCACTGTGTGGCGTATCTGCATGCTGGACTAGCAATCTTGCAGATCTGCGTTCTATCCCGCGCGTGGCCAGAGAATGGTAACATTCCTTGCACACAGTAAAGAATACCAAGTTACATTTAAATTGGAATTAAAAGTAAATCTTAAATTTTAATCAAATCCTTCTTCTTCTCTTCTCCTTCTTCTCCTTCCTCTCTCTCATCTCTTCTCCTTCTCCTCTCCTTCTCCTTCTCCTTCTCCTTCTCCTTCTCCTCCTCTTCCTCCTCCTCCTCCTTCTCTTCTCCTCCTCCTCCTCCTTTACACGACTATGTCAAGCACTCATGCCAAGGTTGTGAGGGCTGGCGTAGCAGATGTCACATGGCTCATGTCCCCTCACCTTATTGTTCTGCCAATGCAATGCAAATGGGTTACTGCATATGCTATCCGTTGTTCAGACCGGAATAAAATGAATACATGAATGGATTTATGAATGAATGAATGGAAAAGAAGATAATAAATACACAGAAAATGAATTAATAAAAAAAATTGTCTGGTGGAGAAAAAAATCATCCCAACAATTTCCTTTCTCATTCGTCCCCTCAAAAAAAAAAAAAAAAAATCCCAATTACTCTCCAAAAATAAATAAATGAATAAAATAAATAAACAAAGTAAGGGACCCAGCCCACCCGCAACGGAGATTCCATTCTCCAATCGCCATTGAGAGAGATAGAGAGAGAGAGAGAGAGAGAGAGAGAGAGAGAGAGAGAGAGAGAGAGAGAGAGAGAGAGAGAGAGAGAGAGAGAGAGAGAGAGAGAGAGAGAGAGAGAGAAGAGAAGAGAGAGAAGAGAGAAGAGACAGAGAGAGAGAGAGAGAGAGAGAGAGAAGAGAGAGAGAGAGAGAGAGCGAGAGAGAGAGAGAGAGAGAGAGAGAGATTCAATTCCAACAGCAACATTCATCCCATTTCTCCAATCACCCAATCACCACCGAACGAACGACTGGACAGCCTAACCACCACCCCATGGCCCTCACTTCCCAGCAACAATAACCCCATTACATAAACCCGCACCTCAGTTTCACTTCGTTTTGATATTCTCAGCTGATCATCCTGCCTCGCTCGGTGCTGCATACGCTACGTCGCGACTCTCCGTCCTCCAGGCCAGAACGATGATGGAATGGCGACAGAAAGGGAGTGAATAAAGAGTAAACAAAGGAGAGGACTGGTTGCTGGTGATTGAGGGTTACTATTACTATTGTTGCATTGTCATATCATATCGTTACATTATCGTTATTTTTATTACTATTACTATAATTTTATTACATAATATCGCTATATTATCAATATATTATCTTTACATAATCATTATATTGTTATACTATCATTATTACTATCACTATTATCATATCACTATCATTATAGTTATACTATCATTATATTATTATTATTTTTATCATCATATCATATGACATTGTTATTATATTATTATATTATCATATACTGTTATCATATTATCACTACTATTACTATCATTATACAGTACCAGCTTGTCCCTGACCTACAATGTGAGAATATCAAAGCAGTTTCTCAGGCTTTTTTCTCTCCGTGTTCCTCTCTAGTTCTTTGTGTGTGTGTCTCTCTTACCCAAAATAAGAGAATGTCAAAGCAGTCCGTTAGTCTGTCTGTTGCACTCACTCTCCGTCTGTTTCTCCTACTCTCTCGCATTTTTATTACGACCTCAATAATGTTATTCCCTTTCTCTCTTTCTCCCTGACTATTCTGAATTGTGTCGTAAAATTCCTTTGATATTCCAACTGCTTTCATTTCAATTACATGTGGAAAGGATTCAAATATGCGATCAAGGACGAGAACCTAGAGATAACGAAGGAGGAAGAGAGGTAGGGGAGAAGGAGAGAAAAAGAAGGGTAAGAAAATCGATGACACACACACACACACACACACACACACACACACACACACACACACACACACACACACACACACACACACACACACACACACACACACACACACACATAAACACTCGCACACGCACACACAAAACGTGCATGAGTCGTAAACCTTCTTTCTCAGCAGATATTTTGTACGCTTTCGAATATAATTTCAGATGATAAATCTGAGATAGTTCCAGTACGCAAAACCCTTTGCAAAAAAAGAGCACAGGCTTAAAATTGTACCCTAGACTAATATACTTAGACATCCCCATATCTTGATCTCATATAAACACACTTTCACAGACTGCATAACTTATATATATCTTGATAAAATGTTTCTCAATCTTAAACATCAATATACCTATGCTTTTATCTAATGCATATATATACACCTTCGAAAACTTTGATCTAATAAGCAAAATGTATGCAGAATATATATTTCACTTGACCAAACCCTGTATTTAACAAGCTCTGTCTTATTCTAGTTATCTATTTTAAAGAATTAAATGGCCTTTTATACCCATACATATTCCATCATATACTATAATCCTAATAATCTAGAAAATCTGCTCCTTTACTTCCTACAGACAACTTTATATACATGTCGTTTTTTATGCTTAAAATACACGATCTGTTTACAAGATTTACGAGAGGAGATTCAACCCCAACTTCCTTCTTTCACATTAATGGCCAAGGAAACGCTCGCAAATTGTTTATTGGCCGTGTCACCTGGCCTGCGAGCTGTGCAGTGCATTAAAGAAAGCAAATACCTAATCCCGTTTACTTGTTTGGCCTCAAGATCTCTGTAGGAGAATGAGACCAGACAGGAATCTCGTTTACTTGTTTGGTTTTAAGATTTCTCTGTGCGAATGAAACCAGACTGAATTTGTTACAGTTATCCCTTCGAATGTGAGTTATTATGTTATTTGGTCCTCGTGCTCTGACCTCATATTACATCTAGCTACATAGCATGCTACATACATACTGCATACTGCATACATAATGCGACATTGATACCCTTGGGTCAGCATGCGCCCACATTTCGGCGCAGATTAGAGTAGGTAATCAATGTTTATCTTTGTATCTTTATGTAAAATCTGTATAGAAAAATGCAATATGGGAAATGCTTTTGCAAAATGTAACCGAATAGCAGTTTTTTTTTAACTGTTATTAGAAAAGTTACAGACTTTTGAATCTAGTCGAAGTCTAGGCTCGATCACCGCATTCGCACACCTCTGCAACTTTTAAAAAACATCCCTTTCAGAAATCCGAAATAGTTTTGCCTCAATACCTTTGAACTAACGCCTTTGGAACATCGACTTTATACAAAGCGCATGACGAACTGAAAATTGGAACAACACGAAAAAACCGTCTTTCCGCCTTTTGCATCGAATCCGCCAAATCATCGAAACAAGTTACACGCGAAGCCAAAAAAAAAAAAAAAAAAAAAAAATTTCGCCACAAATATATCGACAAGCAATACATATCCCCCCCCCCCCTTTTTCCTCCCTGTAACACCATGACCATCAAGCAATCTACAAAATATCCCAAATATCTCACTTTTAAAAAATTTTCATCCATCCCCTCTCATCCTTTCCGAAAAAAAAAACAATCCGCGTACAAAAATGTTTCTCGTATTTCACTTCACGCGCCAAAGCCGTATCAAAATTGTCGAATAGGAGGGAAAAAAAAAAAAAAAAAAAAAAAAAAAAAAAAAAAAACGTGCATTTCACCTCGCGCGCAAGAGTCCTTTCGAAGACGACGGAGATCTTCCCTCGAATGCCTTCGGGTCTTCGACGTGAAGAAGAGAAGAAAGAAAACGGGAATTAGGATGTCTCGGAGTCTCAGGAGTCCCAGAAAACGGGAATCAGGATGTCTCGGAGTCCCAGAAAACGGGAATCAGGATGTCTCGGAGTCCGAAAAACGGGAATGGATGGGCTCGAGTCACAGAAAACGGGATATCAGGATGGCTCGGAGTCCCAGAAAACGGGAATTAGGATGGCTCGGAGTCACAGAAAACGGGAATCAGGATGGCTTTAAGTCACAGAAAACGGGAACGAGAACGACAGCACAAAGAGAGGAAATATACGACGAACGAGTCACTCACGCCCATAAAGAATGAAAAGAGAAGAGGAGAGAGAGAAGAGAGAGAGAGAGAGAGAGAGAGAGAGAGAGAGAGAGAGAGAGAGAGAGAGGAGAGAGAGAGAGAGAGAGAGAGAGAGAGAAGAGAGAGAGAGAGAGATGAGAGAGAGAGAGAGAGAGCAGAGAGAGAGAGAGAGAGAGAGAGAGAGAGAGAGAGAGAGAGAGCGTAACAAAACCAAAGAAAAAAACTAACACTCAAAAGAGTAACCCACACACAAAAAAAGAAAAATGACTGAAAGCACTTACAAATAAGATGAAATAAGAAAAAGCAGAAAGAAAAGAAAAAAAGGGAGAGACTGAGAGCAAAACACAAAAAAATAAAAGAATGAGGCAGAAACAAAGGCGCAAAAAAGAGAATGAAAGCAAAATAAAGCAGAAAAAGCAGAGAAAAACAAAACCACCATTGAAGGCAGAAAGAAAGGCACACACACGCACGAAGGACGTGTCTCCAAATCCCCTTCTTTCCTCTTCGTTCTCTTTACCGACCTCCGCCTTCGTCTTACAATTATTCTTCTCCTCTTCCTCCTATTCTTCTTCTTTTTCCTCTCCTCTTCCTCTTCCTTTTCCTCTCCTCTTCCTCTTCCCCCTTTTCTTTTTCTTTTCTTCCTCCTCCTGCTTCTTATTCTAATTGTTTTTCTTCTCGACCTCTTCCTCATTCTCTTTCTTTTTCCTATATCTCATCATCAGATTCATATGTGTTCTTTTCCTCCTTCACCATCATTCCTTCTGCTGCTTCTACTTCATTCTTCGCCCTCGTCTTCTTTTCCCCTTCTTCCTCGTCCTCTTTTTTTTTCTTCTTTCTCCTTGGTCCTCGTTTTCTTCTTCTTCTTCTATTACTACTACAACTTCCTTTTTTTCCTCCTCCTCCTCCTCCTCCTCCTCTGAGCTTACGCAACTCGCCGCAACTTTTGTCTGTCAACGAATGATCGTTTTGGAACATTTCTCCCCGAACGGATGGAGAAATCGTAGACAAAACATTTGAACTGCGTGCGCGTGTTTTTCAAATGACTTGCACTTCATGGACACTATGCATGATCCACTATGAAATTGGTGAGACAATTCGGACAAATATTTCCTTCACTTATTCCACTAATTTTAGTCCGATGCCTAATTATAAAGCAATATTATTCCGGTATCTACTAATCTACAAATCTCAGTTCGGTATTTACTAATCTACAAATTTTAGTTAGGTATCTACTAATCTACCAATCTTAGTTAGGTATCAACTAATCTACCAATTTTAGTTAGCTATCTACTAATCTACCAATTTTAGTCAGGTATCTATTAATCTGACAACTTTAGTCCAGGAATAGTACCTGTTAATCCACCTATTTTGGTCCGGTACCGATTGATCCACCAATTTTATCCGCTATCAATCCTTCCATCAACTTTAATTTGTTATCTATTAGTCCCCCGATTTGGGTCCATTATCTATTAATCCACCAATTTTAATCTAGTATCTAAATTTCACATAATGCGATCCAATCCTCTTAGCTGTCTCAAGAGCATACTAAAACTCATATCATGATTCTCTTTATTCTGCTTTTTCTTTCTTTTTTTCCTACGTGTCCATTCTTGATTATCAATTATCAAAGACCATCCGTGCAGAATTCTCTTAATTAATCTACTACGTTTAATCCAGCATCTGAATTTCATGCCGTGACCCAATTCCTTCCAAAAAGCAAGCTGAAACCCACATCGCAAATCCCATTATCCGATTCTACTTCCAGTTCAAGCCAGACCTTCATTTTTTTCCCCCGCGTTCGGACACGTAACTGACGACTTGCGCAATAAAACAGTACTTTTTCCAGTCATTAACCTGACAAATTAAAGTGAATTGCTGACGACAGGATTTCCAGACTAATAACAACTTTGTTTTAGCGCAGAGATACACCAGCAACTTTTTATTTGTGTAATCATAGTAGTATTTGCCGTTGTTACTCATGAGGGCGGATGCAAGCGTGCGTTCACAGTACTCCCAATTTCATCTGGATTTCTGTACTTTTAAGTGTTTTTTGCAACCTCTTCATGCAACTGAAATTTGTATTGAGAAAGATACTGAATGTTGTTAAGAAATAATAACGAAACAAATCTATACGATCTTCTTTTCCCATTTACAGGTATATACAATGCGTCACAAAAAAGTTCGAAGTCACTTAACGACGTTCAGTGACGTCATATAACCGTGCAGTACTTACTGACGTCACCAAACTCACACGATGCTTAGTGACATCACCCAGCCGCAAGAGCAAGACCCTTAGTGACGATGTAACGTAGGTGAAATACTTTTCTTTTGACTCGGACGTCACCCAACTATAGACCCTTCGAGACGGGGGGGGGGGGGGGACCGTCGACGATGTGTCAATGCCTGACTTTTAGTTGCAGGTTGGCGAGATGGTCAGTGCAAGTTGCAGGGGTGGCGGTATCGTCAGTCCTGCTGTTGTCAGGAGTGGTTGATGCGATCGTGGTGGTGTCAGCGTTGTCTAGACTGCTTGCTCTTGAAGGGTGGTGTCAGGGATGGTGGTGTTCCTTCCAAGGACGATTTTTTTTCATAAATGATGTTAGGATTCTTTATTTTCCAGGATGCCGTTGCCACAAGATACAAAAAAAATATTCCCATACGCAGTGTTCTCATAAAAAAGGCGTTACCATAAGCACTGTAATAAAAAAAAAAGCTTGTTGCCATACGTGTCATTTTCAGAAATTCTCTCACACCAAGACCACCGCCGTCCCTCCTCGCTCGGCAATGCTGGCGCGAAGACGGAAGCAAGCAGGCCAGCGCGAGCAACGAGCAGCGAGCGATCTCGAACGACGCGATGACGAGACATTTACGAGTCAATCGGAAAGATTTGATAATTTGATAAGATTTATTTACAGAACAGTGTACATGCCCTGTAAAAAGCCAGGGTAAGATGTTACTGCACGATTCTATATGAAAACTAGAACCATTCGGAGAGCGCATACTTCCGTCAATGCAATAGGGCCACTGATGGAAAAAAAAAATAATAAAAATAAATAAATAAATAAATAAATAAATAACATTAAAATCACCTCTTTCTCCAGTACACTGGTGACGCCCGTAACCATAATGTAATGATAATAATAGTTACCCCTACTGCCTTGTCAATGGGGGTAATTATAAAAAGAATCATAAAAATCTGTTCATAATATACACGTAAAAGGAATGACTAATCAAACAAACACGCAATAAAAAAGTGACGACTAAACAAACACACACAAGGAAAAAAGTCGACTAAACAAACAAACAAACACGATGCCTAGACCCCGCCAGAGGAAAAGAGCGCCCACGAACCAAGATAAAGTAGAAGCGGCGGCGGCGGGACTCCAGAAGGAAAGGGCTCGCGCCTCGCTCTCGTCTATCTGCTTTCTCTCTCCTCTCTCTCCTCTCTCTCTCTCTCTCTCTCCTTCTCTCTCTCTCCTCTTCTCTCTTCTCTCTTCTCTCCTCTCTCTCTCTCGTCTCCTCTATCGAAATAGTATATTCTCTATCGCTCGCTCTCTCTCTCTATCGCTCGCTCTCTCTCTCTAACCGCTCGCTTGTCTCTATGCTTTCTCTCTCTCTCTCTCTCTCTCTTTCTCTCTCTCTCTCTCTCTCTCATCTCTCCTCCTCTCCTACTCTCTCTCCTCACTCGTCCTCCTTCCCCTCTCTCTTCTTTATATATATCGTGCTTTATCTATCCCGCTTTCATTCCTCACTCCCTCTCTCCCTCTCTCTCTCGTCGGTGTGGGATGGGCACGAAGAGGGGGGGAGGGGGATCCAAGGCCCGCCAAGGACGCTGGGGGAGGACTTGGGGGCGAGAGGGAGGAGGGAGAAGGGAGGGGGGGGTAGTGAGGACAGAATGGCGGGTCGGCAGCACCGCAACTTATCGCTCACTCTCACTTTCGTTCCCCATGGGTCTCTGCCTCCGTCTCCACCTGTTACTCCTCCTCCTCTTCCTACTGCTTCTGTGTTTTCTCTCCATCTCTCCTTTTTCTTTTCTTCTTATTCGCATTTTCTTTCCTTTTTTGTTTTGTTCCTTTCCTCCTTCTCTAGTTGTAATTGTTCTTCTCATCTTCTTCCCTTTCTTCAGCCTCCTCCACATCTTCCTCTTCCCTCTTCTCTTTTCCTTTTCTTCCCTCCTTTTCGATCTACTTTTCTTTATTTTACCTCTTCTTTCCTTCGTTATCTTATTTCCACACCTCTCGCGCCTTTCTCTTTATCACCTTTCTTCTTCCTCCTCCTTTTCTTCTTCCTTCCTCCAACTCCTCTTCCTGATCACATCCTGGTCCTTTCTCCTCCATCCCTCCACTCTTGCTCAAATTCTTATTTTCTTCTCACCTACCTCCCTCCTACCCTAATCACCTCCTCTTACTCCCAAATTCTTCTCTTTCTTCTCCCTCCCTCCTCCTCCCTCCTCCACCTCTCATTCCCACCTCCCATTCCCCCCTTTCCCTACCCCACCACACCTCCTCCCTCTTCACTACTCAACCTCTTCCTACTCCCTCCTCTTCCCCTCCCCTAACCTCCTCCCTCCTCCTCCACCTTCTTCCAAAAATCCCTCGAGTAGAAGTCATACATCAAGTGTCACCTCCCCTCGGCTTGGCTGTCCTCCCTATCCCCCTCCATCCTTCTCTCCACTCCCTGCCTCCGCCCCCTAATACCCTAATACATGTATTCCGGGAATTTTAGCGTTGTCCTCTGCACTTTCGCTGAGGAACCCACAGGCCTAAGGGGGGTGGGGTAGGGTGAGGTGGTTGAGGGAGAGAATAGATAGGGTGCAAGAGGTAAGGGTGAGTGGAAGTCGGACTCGCGGCTATCGGCGCACGATGGTGGAGGCGTGGATAGAAGGGAGGTGGAGGTAGTGGGGTAGTGTGGAATAGTGGAAGTGGTGAGGAGGTGGTGGAGGTGATGACGGGTGGTGTGTGAAGGGTGTTGGCGAGAAGATGGTATGGGGGATGGAGGATGTAAGTGGGAGAAGGAAAGTGGTGGAAGTGAAGGGTGGTAGGCTGAGGTGAGGGGGTGAAATAGGTAGGGGAAAATTTGGAGGTGTTGAGGGGGGGTTGGAGGATAGTAAGGGGAAAGGTGTAGGTGATGATGGGTAGGGTGGATGTTAGTTGGAGGGTGTGGAGTGTGGAGGGGGTATAGAGTAATAAGGTGGAGGTGATAGGGTGGTGGAGTTTGATGGATGGAATGGTGGTGGAGTATAATGAGAGGGAATTTGGATGGGTGTGGTGAGGTAGATTAGGGTGGGGTAAGGGAGTGATGGTAATAGTGGAGGTAGAAGTTGGGGGTGGAGATTGGAGTGGAAATAGCAGAAGAGAATAGAAGGGTATATCAGTGAAATTGGGAAGTAGTACAAGGATGGGCGATGGATGGAAGGTTTGTAGAAGGGTATGGAGAGGTTGTGGGGGTGGAGTGGTGCTGAATGGAGGGATGGAGGCGATCGAGGGGAGGGACACTTAGCACCTCGAGCTCGGGAGTTACATTGGCATAGCGGTTATCGGGTAATCTCTGTGGATATCAGTAATGTATGAGGGATTGGTCATAACTAACTCATATTACATTTTATATACAATATAATTAATAAGCCAAGCCCATTCGTAGATACGTAAGTATCTACCACGTACATAGAATGAAAGATATTAGTGGCAAGGGTCTCTCTCTCTCATCTCTCTCTCAATAATCTCTCTCTCTTCATCTCTCGGGTCTCTTCGTCTCTCTCTATCGCTCTACTTCTATATCTCTCTGCATCTCTCTCTGGGACTCTGTCTCTTTCTCGCCCCTCTACATTTACTTAGCAAACCGAACACGACGAGGCACAGAAAAGAGAGGAAAGAGAGAGAGAGAGGTAGGAGGAGAGAGAGAAGAGACGGAGAGAGAGAGAGAAGAGAAGAGAGAGAGAGAGAGAGAGAAGAGAGGAAGAGAGTAGAGAAAGAGAGAGAAGAGAGAGAGGGGAGAAAGATAGAGTGAAAGAAAAACAAAGAGAAAAGACATAGAAATCAAAGAGACGGTCCAGCGAGGGAACAGAGTAAGGAAAATCCAGAGTAGAGGAGAAAAAAGAAGAAAGAGAGAGAGCGAAACGCACACCTCGGATCCGCCTCAAGGTGCGGCCGAACTTTACCGACGGCGGGCGGCATGAATCAGCAAGCAGAAACAGCAGGGGCGGCACGTGCGGGATTCCCTTTCCCTCCGTAGGCTCCTGGATGGTCTGAACAGAAATCTTTGATCAGTAGTAAAATTCTGTGCCTCTATCTTATACCACCCGAGGCTGCGGGCGACAGTATGCTCGGTTAACTAGACGTCATACCTGGCGATTATGTAGCATTCCTCTCGCTCCCACTCCGGATTATCTTTATAGCAAGAAAATATTTCTTCAACCACAGTGCAGACACATTGTGGCATTTAGTATTATATTTCACTTTTTTATCATAATCCAACATAAAATTGTTCGTCCCGTGTTTCAAATAGGCCCAGGACATTGCGGGAGTTATTGAAACATCGCAAAATGAATAGGCCATAAATGATTTATCCAGTAATAGACTTGGGGCACGGCTTTGAGGTGGGCACACTTATCATTGGTTAACACAGCAGTCAGAGAGGGCTCGTGATCAGCCTCGCCTCTACCCCCCACCACCGCCCCTCGAATGTCTTACAGGTGCTCCGAGGTGGACTTCCGCCCGTCGGTGCAGCTGTCGGGCGGTGGGGGTGGATTAGAGGCGGGGGGAGACCCCCCCCCTCCCTTCTTCCTTCCTTCTCTCTCTCTATTATTCTCTTTTCTCTCTTCTCTCTCTCTCTCTCTCGCCAACTCCCTCCTTTCCTCCTTTCCTTCTCTTCTCTCTTCTCTCTCTCTCCGTCGCGGGAGGTCTCTCTCTCTCCCTCTCTCGATCGTCCTTGGCTCTCCTGTTCTCGCGTCTGTGCCGTGTCGTGCTGTGTGCTCTCTCATCTCGTCTTACCTGTCTGCTCCTTTTGACCTATGCTCGCGGTGCGGTCGCCTTCATCTTGGGGACTGGTCGTGTGTCTGCTCTTCTTTCGCTTCTCTTCGTGGTGTCTCTTCCTTTCCTGCTACTTCTCTTCTCTCTCATTCCAACTCTCTTCCTTCTCTCACCTCTTCCTTTCTCGTCACTCTCTTTCTATCTCCCTCTCTCTCTCCTCTCTTCCTTCGCTCCCTCCTTTATGCCTCCCAGCCATTCTACCTCCCCTTAGCTCCCTACCCATCCCTTTCCTATCCTATTTCTCCATCGCTTGTCTCCCTCTCTCTTTTCCCAACCTTGTACAATGGTTTCTTTCCTTCCCACCTTCTCCCTTCTTTTCTTTCCTTCTTCCCTTTCTCCTTTCCTACCATCGTTGTCCAATGGGTCTTACTTTCTCTCTCTTCTCCCATCCTTTCGTCCTTCTTTAATTCACTCTCCTACCCCTCCCTCGCTCTCTTTCTCTCTTCTTTCCCTCCTCTCTTTTCCTCTCTCTCCTCTCCTACCCCCTCCCGCCCCTCCCCTCTTTCCTCCTTTTCCCCTCCCTTTTGTCCTGCCCTTTTTTCCCTCTTTCTCTCTCTCTCTTCCCTTCTCCTTTGCTCCTTCCCTTCCTCTTTCTCTTTCTTCCCCTCTCTCTCTCTCCCTTTCTCCCTCTCCCTAGAAA
>NW_020871855.1:30000-60000 GCF_003789085.1 Penaeus vannamei
GGTATGAAGGGATAAGGGGGGGGGAAGGAAGGAGGGGGGGGAGGAAGGAAGGAGGGGGGGGAGGAAGGAAGGAAGGAGAGGGGAAGGAAGAGGGGTGGGGAGGAAGGGGGAAGGAAGGAAGGTGAGGAGAATAAGGAAGGGGGAAGGTGGTGAGGGGTAAGGGGGGGGAGGAGGGTGAGGAGAAAAAGGGGGGAAGGAGGGTGGAGGAGAATAAGGGAGGGGAGAAGGAGGTAGGAGAATACAGGGGAGGAGAGGGAATAAGGGAGGGGGGAGGGAGGGGTGAGGAGAATAAGGGGAGGGGGGAAGGAGGGTGAGGAGAATAAGGGAGAGGGAAGCGAGGGTGAGGAGAAATAAGGGGAGCGGGGAGGGGGGTGAGGACATAAGGGGAGGGGGAAGGAGGGTGAGGGACAATAAGGAGGGGAAGGATGGGTGAGGACAATAAGGGGAGGGGGAAGGAGGGTGAGGACAATAGGGAGGGGGAAGGAGGGTGAGGACAATAAGGAGGGGGGAAGGAGGGTAGGACAATAAGGGAGGGGAAGGAGGGTGAGGACAATAAGGGGAGGGGAAGGAGGGGTGAGGAAAAGGGAGGGGGAAGGAGGGTGAGGACAATAAGGGGAGGGGGGAAGGAGGGGTGAGGGACAATAAGGGGGGCGGGGAAGGAGGGAAGGAGGTGTGAGGACAATAAGGGGAGGGGGAAGGAGGGTGAGGAGGAAATATGGGGAGGGGGGAAGGAGGGTGAGGACAATAAGGGGAGGGGAAGGAGAGTGAGAGAATATGAGGGGAAGGAGTAGGAAGGAAGGAGGTGAGAGGGGAGAAAGGAAAGATAAGGGGGAAGGAAAGGGGAAAAAGGGAGGAGGAAAAAGGAAAGGGGATAAGGGGTGGGGGGAAGGAGAGGGTGAGGGAGATAAGGGGGGAGAAAGGAAAGAGGAAAAAGGGGAATAAGGGGGGAAGGAAAGGGAAGGGGAGGAGAGAGAAGGGGGGAAATGGAGGGAAAAAATAGGATAAGGATAATGATGGAGGAAGAAAGATGGGATAAAGGGAGGAGAAAGGAAAGGGGATGAGGAGTATAATGGAGAAAGAAAGACGGAGGGGGTAAAGAGGAGAAGGAGAGGGAAAGAGGATAAGGAGGATAATGGGAGAAGTGAAATAGGGATATGGAGGAAAGGGGAAAGAGACAGGAAATAAGGAGGAGGGGAAAAGGAAAAAGGACTAATGGAGGAGGATGGGGAGGAGAAATGTGGTAGAGGATAATTGAGAACAAGAGGGAGGAGATAAGGGAGGGAATAAGGAGGATAAGGGAGAAAAAGTAGGGAATAAGGGAGTGAAAAAGGAGGGAATAAGGAGATAATGATGTAGGAGATAAGAGGGAAGAATGAAAGGAGATGGGATATGGAGAATAAGGAAGGTGAAAAGAGGGAAGAGGAGAAAGAGAAGGCGAAAGAGGGAGAGGATAGGGGGACAGGGGTAGGAGCCAAAGGGAGGTGATAATAAGGGGATAATGGATAAAGTAAAGAGGAAGGGGCAAGCGAGAAAGGGAACACGGGATAAACGGAAAAGGGAAGGGGAGGGAGATAAACGGAAGTAGATAAAGAGAGGATAAGAGGAAAGGGATAAGGGAAGGAGTAGAGAGTAAGAGAAAGAGAAAGGAGGGGGGAGGGGAAGAGAGGAATAGTAGAGTAAATAAGAAAATGATGTGGAAAAAGAAGAGGTAGAAGAGGGTGGTTTAGAACGACGTTTTAAAGATATAAAAGAGATGAGAAAAAAACGAGAAGATGAAGCAGAAAAAAATGAAAAAAGAAGAGAGAAAAAGAGAACAAAAACAAAATAAAACAATAACTGGAAAAAAGAAAAAAAGAAAGAAAAGAAAACACAAAGTTGAAGAAGAGCAGAACAAGAAGATAGAAAAAAGAGAGAAGACGAAAACGAAGGTGAACGAAAAGAAAAGTGACGTTCAACATTCACCCGAACGAACGGAGTCCGACGACGTACCTGCGAAAGAGAAAGAGAAAAAAAATGTGAGTTACGAACAAGTGCAAGAGATAAATCATACAATAAAAATAATAAAAATATCATAAAGCAATGATAAGTTACTATATCTGTCTGTCTGTTAGTTTGTTTCTTTCTGTCAGTCTGTGTTTCTCTCCGCCTCTATTATTTGCCTTTGCCTCTGCCTCTGCGTGTGCGTGCGTGTGTGTGTGTGTGTGGGAAGGGGGTGTTTGTGCGTGTGCGTGCGTGTGTGTATGTGTGTGTGTGGGGTGCGTGTGTGTATGTGTGTGGGGGATGCTTGTGCATGTGCGCGTGCGTGTGTGTATGTGTGTGTGGGGGAGATGCTTGTGCATATGCGCGTGCGCGTGTATGTGTCCGTGCTTGTCTTTGTCTTTCTGTGCCTCCGTCTACATGAGCGAGCCAAATATCAATAAAAAAAATCTACAAACCCGCATCTGAAAACCATTCAGGGAAAATGAGAGCGGAAGGCAGGAGTGGTGGCTCCAGCGATCTCCATAAGGCGTGTCATCATACTGGGAGAAAGGGAGGGGGAGGGAGGGACAGAAAGGGAAGAGGGAGAAAGGAAGAAGGGAGGAGAAAGGGGGAGGAGAGAGGGAAGGGGGAGAGAGAGGGGAGGGAGAGAGAAGAAGGAGGGGAGGAGAAGGGAGAGGAGGGAGGGAATAATGGAAGATGGAGAAGGGGAGAAGAGGAAACAGGGAGAGGGGAAAATAGGAAAACGGAAGTTGTTGTGATGTAGGTGGTGGTGGTGCAACTGCTGGTATCTTTGCTATGGATGATATTAGTTCGTGTTACAATCGTAGCAATTTGCTGTTAATGATGGCAGTGGTTGTAATAATTGTTACTGGTGCTGATGACGACGACGACGGATGATAACGATGATGAACGATGACCATAATGACAACGATGGTCATGATGGTGATAGTGATGGTGATGATGATGATGATGATGACAACAAACAACAACTACAACTACAACGACGAAAATAATATCGATGCTAATGACGACGACACCAGCGGCAACGACGACGATAACGACAACAACAGCCATGATTACGACAGTCCTTCCGAAGGCAACGGAATCGCGCACTCAGCATTCAACGCCCTTTCCGCAAGTCACCGCCTAACCTGCTTCCGCGCGCGGCCGGATCCTCGCGGTCGCCATGCTTACAACGACAACTAGCGATCATTGTGTTGTTTGTTTTTTTTATAGATCTGTTATCAAGGGGTCGGATTCATTACTTTTCGCGTCTATAAATATCGGGTAATTTCTATGAAAAAAGGGGGTAGAATCAGAGTCTATATTAATGCGGTGTTATGGGATTCTAACACAGCTGAAAATAGGCTATTTATTCCTGAAATTTCCGGTTTTCGATATCGGTCTCGAATAATACTAACAACAATGATAATAATAACTAATACTAACAACAAAATTAACAATAATCATTCAATAATATATAATAATAATAATAATAATAGCAATAGTAATGAATACTACTACTAAAACTAATACTAACACGATAATAAAACTAACAACAATAATAACAACAAACAATACCCATGCACCCTTGCTCATAACGAGTACTTCTAAAAGTTGAAAATACAAGTCCCGCACAGACAGGGTTGTTGTTATTTGCGGCTTTGGTTGTGGTTCGAATAACCGACACCTTTTCCCTCGCCGGGCTCTATTAGCAGCTGTACCGCCATTATAATTACAAATCACACTCAGTTTCCTGGGGGGGGGTAAGGAGGAGGGGGGGGGGGATGGGAAGAGGGAGAGGGAGAGGGAGAATGGGGGAGAGAGAGAAAGGAGGGAAAAGGAAGGAGGCCGAGGGGAGAGAAAAGGAGAGTGAGATAGGAGGAGGAAAAGAAACAGAAACAAGAAAGAGGAAAAAAATACTAAAGCTGACCCCCCCCCCCCCCCCCCCAAAAAAAAAGGATTAATCCCTGACGACCTGGCCAAAAGCAACGACAAAAACTCTCCCGCTGATCTCTTTCTCTCTCTTTCTTGTCTGTTTAAGTCTGTGTGTCTGTCTGTCTCTCTATCTCCTCTATCTCTCTCTCTCTCTTCTTTCCTTCTTTGCCTGTCTGTCTGTGTCTATCTTCTCTCTTTCGCGCCTTGGTTCCTGGGCTAAGTTACCTCATCCTTTTGAAATGTAAATGCAAGTGTTTGGCTGAATAAAAAAAAAAGTCTTTGGAACTTTCTTTTTGCCTGGATTTCTCGACTCCTTCGTCCCTTGGCTCCTACGTTACTTCACTTTTTTGGCTCACACGTTCCTCGGGTTCCTTAGCTCCTGTGTTCCTCTTCCTTTGGCTCCTGTGTTCCTTGGGTTCTTTGGCTCCTGTGTTCCTCCTTTGGCTCCTATGTTCTTTGTTCCTTCCTGTTCTCCTTAGTTCTTGGCTCTTACGATGCTCTGATCCTTGGCTCCTATATTCCATGGTTCCCTGAATCCTACGTTCATTCGCTCCTTCGATCTTTGGGACTCCTTCGCTCCCATGTTCCTTGGCTCCTCTGTCCCCTCGCTCCTTGGTTCTTACGTTCCTTTTTTTCTTGGCTTCTTGGTTCTTACGTTCCTTCTTAGTTCCACTGGCTTGAAACTCCGTACCTTGACTCTTACGTCCTCCTCCTTTCCTTGACTCTTACGTTCCTTGGCTCCTCCTTTCCTTGACTCTTACGTTCCTTGGCTCCTCCTTTCCTTGACTCTTACGTTCCTTGGCTCCTCCTTTCCTTGACTCTTACGTTCCTTGCTCCTTCCCCTTGACTCTTACGTTCTTTGGCTCCTCCTTTCCTTGACTCTTACGTTCCTTGGCTCCTCCTTTCCTTGACTCTTACGTTCCTTGTCTCCTCCGTCCCTTCGCTCCCATGTTCCTTGACTCTTACGTTCCTTGACTCTTACGTTCCTTGACTCTTACGTTCCTTGGCTCCTCCGTTCCTTCGCTCCCATGTTCGTTGACGCTTACGTTCCTTGGCTCCTCCGTTCCTTCGCTCCCATGTTCCTTCGTTCCTTGGCTCCTCCGTTCCTTGATGTTCGTTGACTCTTACGTTCCTTGGCTCCTCCGTTCCTTCGCTCCCATGTTCTTTTACGTTCCTTACGTTGACTCTTACGTTCCTTGGCTCCTCCTAACTCTTACGTTCCTTGGCGTTTTCGCTCCCATACGCTTACGTTCCTTGGCTCCTTCCGTTCCTTCGCTCAACTCTTACGTTCCTTGGCTCCTGAACTCTTACGTTCCTTGGCTCCTTGACACTCTTACGTTCCTTGGCTCCTTGGCTCGCCGCCCATGACGCTGCACGATCCGGAAGAGGCGAGGGCGAGGTCTTTTGCAATCCATGACGAGCCAACTCCGGCCAAGCACCAGTTCCTTCGATTCCTCCCCTCCCTTCCTCCCCCTTCTCTTTCCCGTTCGTCCTCGTTCTCGTTCTTCTTTGCTTTCTCTCGATCCCTGCCTTCTTGTTCTCTCTCTCTCTCTCTCTCACTCATTTACTCTTTTCCTCTGTCTCTACTGCTTCCTCGTCTCCATTTTTTCCCTCTCCTTTTCCTTCCGTCGCTCTTAACCTGCTTCCATTTCCCTCCCCCTTTCCCCGTCTCTCTCTCTCTCTCTCCTCCACCACTCCACCCTTTCTCTCCCTCCCCCTTCCTCCCTCCTTCCCCATTTTCCACCCCTCTCTCTCTTTCCCCCCGTCCTTCCCCACCCTCCTCCCTCCCCTCCTTCCCCCCTACCGACATACCCATACTGTCACTGGATGTTAGATCATCTGAGCAAATAACCGGAGAGGGAGATGACGAACACTCTTGGTGGAGAGGGAGATGACGAAACAACTAGAGTGGTTGAGTACGCTTGTGGAGAGAGAGCAAACAAAATGGAGTAGGTAGTAGTAGGTAGTAAAGCTGTGGTGGTTGGTAGTAGTAGTAGTAGTAATAGTATTAGTAGTGATTAGTATACTAGTAGTAATAGTAGTCAAGTAGTGGAGGAGTAGTAGCAGTGGTGGTTTTGTAGCAGTAGTAGTAAGTAGTTGTCCGTAGTAGTAATAAGTTAGTTAGAGTAACAGCAGTAACAGTAGCAATGATGATGGTAGTGATGGTAATGATGGCGTTGATGGTGGTGATAATGGTGATGGTGGCGGTGGTAGGTGGAGAAGGAGCAGGAGTGGAAGCAGAAGCTGTAATACTAGTAACAATAACAACAATAACGGTGACATTAATAACAAGAATATACAGAAAAACACAATGACCAACACAGAAACAGACCAGCGCCACCACCAAAGCGAAACAAACATAGCAAATCACAAAATAAAACACAACAACAAACAAACCGAAAGAATACATACAAAAAAAACACCAAAAACAAAAATCACAACATACCAAAAAAAAAAAAAAAAAAAAAATCACGTCATCACAACATCCGAAAAAACACAACAGCCACAACACACACCCGAATAACAAAACACCCTCCCCCCCATCCCCAACCCCCTTCGCATCGTGAAATACCTAAAATCGGTCGCCAGTTCCTCGTCAAGGCATAATCGACCCTCCGACATTACGCTCTCGTTTCCCGCTGCAGTTTTCAACTTCGCGATGATATCAAAATCCATTTCTATGTGGGGGGGGTGGGGGGGTGTGGAAGGGGGAGGGTATGGGGAGAGGGAGTGGGAAGGGGTAGGAGTGGGGAGGGGGGAAGAGGTGGGAAGGGGTTAGGAAAAGGGTGGGGAGGGAGGGGAGTGGAAGGGGAAGGGGAAGGGGAAGGGGGTAGCGGGGAAGAGGTTAAGAGAAGGGTGGGAGAGAGATGAGGGGTGGAAGTGGGAAAGGAGCTAGGGGGAAAGAGTGGAAATGGGTAGGGGGGAAGGAGAAGGGAGGAAAGTGGAAAATGGAGGAGGAGGAGGGGAGTAAGGGGAGGGATGAGTAAGAGTAGAGGAGGGAAGAAGGGATGGAATGAGAAGGAAGAAGAGAATATGAGTGAATAATTGAAGGATTAAATGAGGGAAAGAAGGGAGAGAGAGGATGGGATGTGGAGGGAGTGCATGGGAGAGAGGGAAGGAAGGAAGAGAGAGGAAGGAGAGAGGGAGGAAAGGAGGAAGAGACGGAAACGAAGAAGGACTGGAGGAGAGAGAGGTGGAGGTGTAAGCTAATAGGACTAAGGGAGAGATCCAAAAACTGAGCAGAGGTGATAGATCGAATTTGAGAAAAGAGCGAAACAAACAAGAGAACGAATGAGAAAAAAACGAAAGAGAGCAAAGGAGCAAAAAACGAAAAAGCCAAAGAGCCAAAGAGCCAAAAAGAGCCGAAGGAAGCAGCGCCTCGGAAATCCCGAAGGGCGAATAAGAAGGAGGACTTGCGCAACCCTTCCCTCGTCGCCTTTCACTCTCTCTCAGGAGGAGTGCGGGGCGCCGTCTGCTTGGACATTTTTAACAAGGGGGACGAAAGAAGGGAGGGAGGGAGGGAGGGGAGGAAGGTGGGAGGAGGGAGGGAGGAAAGTGGGAGGGAGGGAGGGGAGGAAAGTGGAGGAGGGAAGGGAGGGAAGGGTCAGGGAGGGAGCGGGGACGGGGGAGGGGGAGCATGGATGAGGGGGGGGAGGGGAGGTGGGAGAGGAGAGAGGGAGATGGGAGAGAGAGAGAGAAGAGAGAGAGAGAGGCAGAGTAGAAGAGAGAGAGAGAGAGAGAGAGAGAGAGAGAGCGAGAGCAAGAGAGAAGAGAGATGAGAGAGGAAGGAGGGAGGGTAGGAGGTGGGGAGTCGAGGAAGGAAGGTGGGAGGGGAGGGAAAAAGAAGGAGGGTGGGTGGGAGAGAGGAAAGGCAGGGGAGGGAGAGGCGAGTGGACGGCGCAAGTGGGGTGAGGAGCGGTGAGACCATATTATCTAACCTCAGAGAGCGAGACAGAGGATGGTTCGAAGGAGCCAGAAGGGAAATGAGAGAGAGGGAGAGTGAAATGGACAATAAAAGGGAGGTGAACGGATATGTAGACAGGAGAGAGAGAGATACGATAGACATACAGACAGACAGCCGGGTAATTAAGGGTCAATGAGAAGAAAAAAGACGCAAAAATATCCACGCGATATTTCCTTATTCGCCAGAGCGCCCAAAGGCGTCCTTGTCGGAATTTCTTGACGAGAAAAATAAGTCATGTATTTGAAACCCCGAGATCTCCGATCATATTCCACAATCTTCATTGCTTCTCGTCCCCTGCTTTATTAAAATCCAACCTCATCCCTCGACGTTTCACAACAAATGCCATAGATCTAATTATCTGAATTTCATGCCGAATAGATAATCGCTTGAATATACCCCTCCCCCCCACCCGACGTTATCAGCACCGAAACCACACAAACAGATTACTCTGGCGCTTAGTCACCTTTGATACCCTACCATACCCCATGACCATATCATTACCTGTACCCCTACTCCTACCTATACCCTGATTCCATCTACCCTGTCCTTGTGTACTCCTTACTTACCGACTTACCCATACCCTACACCCGTACCACTTACTCCAACCTATACCCCTACCCTTACCCGTACCTACTCCTACGCATAAACCCTCCCTTACTACTCCTAACCCTAGAACCCTAAACCACATACCCCTACTTCCTACCACACACCCTACTCGTACCCCTACCCGTACCTAACTCGCTACCCTTACTCTCGCACCAAACCCCTACACTACCTTATAACGCTACACACCCGCTACCTTACCATACGCCTACTCCTCATCACACATCCATGACCATCTACAACACCATACTCCTAACCCCTACCCATACCCTTACTAAATCGCCAACCCACACTCGTTAACTCCTACCCTTACACCTACCCTTACGCTCCAGGGCAACCCTACACGCCAACGCCAACACCCCTAAAATATTACCCCCTTTACCGTTATACAATTATTACCCTGGTACCCTACACACGCCTACTCCTAAACACCACTTCCTACCAAAGTCCGCCCTTACCGGCCGTCACTCAACAACACATAGCGCCCACTCATTACCTTACCCATACTCGCTACTAACCCATATTACCCTAACCGCCCCCTTCGCCCACTACCTCCCCCTCACGCAATTTCCCGTACACACAGCGTGACCAGCCCTCTCCCCCTGTCCGGCATGTCACACAACCCGACCGAAGAAGAAGAATCGAAGATGACCGCTAAAAATGACTTTAAAATGTGAACGCGTTATAATATACTATATATAAAAAAAGGTCTCGGACGCGCCCCCACATATCTTAAGATCTGAAGAAAAGAAGAAAGAAAAAAATGGATCTTATATTAATATATTAAGGGCGACTGAATCCTCCTTTCTAATCCTAAAGCTGTGGCGAGTCGATGTAGAATTTAAATGGTAGATTCGTGTCTGTTGATGAGAAGATGAAAAAGAGGAAGGAGGGGAGGGGGAGAGGGGGAGAGGGAGGGAGGGAGGGAGGGAGGGAGGAGGGAGGAGGGAGGGGGAGAGGGAGGAGAGGAGAGGGAGGGGCAGGAAAGGGAGGATGGAGAAGAGAAGGAGGAAGTAGGGGAAGGAAGGAGGAAGGAGGGAGAGGAGGAGGGAGGGAGAGGGAGAAGGGAGAGGGAGGGAGGGAGAGGGGAGAGAGAGAGGAAGAGAGAGGAGAGGGGAGAGGGGAGGAGAGGGAGAGGGAGAGGGAGAGGGGTGAGAGGGGATGGGAGGGAGGAGGAGGGAGGGAGAGGCGGGGAGGGAGAGAGAGAGAGAGAGAGACAGAGAAACAGACGAAGAAGAGAAAAAAAAATGAAAGAAGAGGGGAAAGCGCCCTAAGTTTTTTCCAAGTCCAAGAGTGTCTCGATGGCACACAGATAAACGCCTATTTCGAAACCAAGAACCAAGAACCGGGAACTGAAGACCAAGCAGAGTGAACCAAGAACCAAGCACGGGGAATCAAGAACTGTTCTGGCAACCCAGACTGTGACGGAAATGATGGACACGCAAACTGTGTGAAACATACTTCCCGTGCCAAGGGATTCATTCTCTGTCTCTGCTTACATCTCTCTCTCTTTGTCTCTCTGTCTCTGCTTACCTCTCTCTCTCTTTGTCTCTCTGTCTCTGCTTACCTCTCTCTCTCTCTGTCTCTGCTTACATCTCTCTCTCTTTGTCTCTCTGTCTCTGCTTACCTCTCTCTCTCTCTGTCTCTGCTTACATCTCTCTCTCTCTGTCTCTGCTTACATCTCTCTCTCTCTCTCTGCTTCTGCTTACATCTCTCTCTCTCTCTGCTCTCTCTCTCTGTCACTGTCTATCTCTGTCTGTTTACCTCTCTCTCTCTGTTTATCTCTCTCTGTCTCTCTGTTTATCTCTCTCTGTGTCTGTCTCTGACTCTCTGTTTACCTCTCTCTGTCTCCGTCTCTTTCTGTGTCAGCCTCTGTCTCTCTCTGTCTATATCTATCTCTCTGTTTACCCCTCTCTCTCTGTCTATTTCTGACTCTCTGTCTATCTGTTTACCTCTCTCTGTGTCTCTGTCTCTGTATATTTCTGTCTATGCGTCTGTATCTGTTTCTCTTTTTTTCTCCCCACTATTAATTTCTCACGATATACATAAACAAATATAGATGCGTATGTACGTATATATAATACATAAATATTAACATTATCATAACTAAATGATAATGATTGTTTTGTATCAAAATGCAGTTTAAAAAGAAACAATAACATTAACTTTAAAAATAATAATAGTGATGATGATGATATTAATAATAATAATAATAATAATAATAATAATAATAATAATAACAATAATAACAATAATAATAATAATAAATCAATATCAATAAAAGTAATAACAATTCTAATAGTAATAATACTATTAGCAACACTAATAATAATAATGATAATAATAACTATATATATATAATATATATAAATATATATATATATAGATATATATATTATATTACATACATAAACACACAAAAACTCATCTCGTCAAAAACAAACAAGAAAAACGAAAACAAGCATACAAAAAATTTTCTATACCACAGCCTACTGGGAGCAGATCGAGCCGAGAGGAGCCACGCCATCTTTCTCTCTCTCTTTTTTATGGCTCTGCAGAACGACCACCTTCGCCTGGGTGTCGGGAGGAGTAAAAAAATAACGGAGCGACACAGCGACGTCTTGGTGGTGTGGTTGGTGGTGGTGTGGGTGTGGTTGGTGGTGGTGGTGGGTGTGTGGTGGTTGGTGTGTGGTGGTGGTGGTGTGGTGTGGTTGGTGGTGGTGTGGTGGTTGTGGTGGTGTGTGGTTGTGGTGTGTGGTGTTGGTGGTGTTGGTGTGTGGTTGTGGTGTGGTGGTGGTGTGGTGGTTGTGTGGTGGTGGTTGGTGGTGTGGTTGTGGTGGTTGTTGGTGTTGTGGTGGTTGGTGTGTGGGTTGGTGGTGGTGGTGGTTGGTGTGTGGTTGTGGTGGTGGTGGTTGGTGTGTGGTTGTGGTGTGGTGGTTGGTGTGTGGTGTGGTGGTGTGTTGTGGTGGTGGTGTGGTGGTGGTTGGTGTGTGGTTGTGGTGGTTGGTGTGTGGTTGTGGTGGTGGTGTGGTTGTGTGGTGGTGGTGTGTGTGGTGGTGGTGGTTTGTGGTGTGTGGTGTGTGGTGGTGTGTGTGTGGTGGTGGTTGTGGTGGTGGTGGTGGTTGGTGTGTGGTGGTGGTGGTTGGGGTGTGGATGTAGTTCTTGTGGTAGGGTTAGAGGTATTTTAGTAGTAGTAGTAATGATGGTGGTAGTGGTTAATGGTAGTATAAGTGGCTAGTAGTAGAGTAGTAGTAGTAGTAGGATCAGAGTAATATTAAGTGGTAGTAGTAATAGTAGTAGTAGTAGCAGTAGTAACAGAATAGTAGTAATAGTAATAGTAGTAGGAGTCGTAGTAGTAGGAGGAGGAGGAGCAGTAGAAGTAGTACAGTAGTAGTAGTAGTAGTAGTAGTAATAGCAGTAGTAGTAATAGTAGTAGTAGTAATTGTGGTTGTTGTAGTTGTTGTTCTAGTAGTAGCTATGGTTGTTGTTGTAGTTATTGTCGTAGTAGTAGATGCAGTAGTAGAAGCATAAACAGAATTAGTAGTAACAACAGAAGTGGTGGTGGCAGTGTTCCTACTTGGACGCAGAACTTAACAGCGATCTCGTCACCTTTCCGAGCGAGCTGCCTGGTAGTTCATTTGTTCTATATTACTCTCACCTGGTAGTTCATTTGTTCTATATTACTCTCGCCTGGTAGTTCATTTGTTCTATATTACTCTCGCCTGGTAGTTCATTTGTTCTATATTACTCTCACCTGGTAGTTCATTTGTTCTATATTACTCTCGCCTGGTAGTTCATTTCTTCTATATTTCTCTCGCCTTCACAACATTCACTTTTAAACGTGAAGAATTTTACTCCCCAAACACGTCTACAACGAGCTGCCAGCCTGATGTCGGTTACTACAAACAAACGCTTTATTAGAACGTTGAAAGACAGTTTAGTATATAACTCGGCTAGGCAGATACTGAGAAATGGTTAGTGTGGCAAGTATAAAAAGAGGGAAAAAATTGGCGTTTATTTGGGATATTTACGTAGAGAAAACAAGGCAGTCGAATAATCTTTATTTAACTACAGTGTGATAGAAAATGAACAAGTCTATCGCGCGACTGAAAACGACTTAAGATTTAAACTGTAGTTAAAGAAAGATTTAAAGGCTTTTGGTGATAGTTTTAAAAATATGAATATGGTCTGATCCTTCCGCCAATATCGGATAGATAAGATATTGATTTTACTGACAATTTTACTTGAATAATAAAGAAAACAATCAATTGCACTTCAGTAATGAGGCAGAATTTAAAAATATTTCGAACTACACACATAAAACACGAAGTCAAAAAATACATCATAAATGACAACCAACTCGAACACACAACAGCAACACCGTTTTTCCCTCTTCGTATCTTTACCTTTATGCAAACATCACAAAGTATACTTCGCCGTCACAGAGAGCCATATCCAGATTTTATTTATCTCTTCATTATCATTACTACTACTTTATCATTATTGATATCATAAGTATTCTCTTATTTACATACAATAAAAATTTCCGTCTGTTTTGATGGTTATTCAATGAAAACATAATCATTAAAATCATTATTTTCCATCCCTTTTGAAAACTGAAGGGAGCAAAATGACCGACCATATTCACAAAGCCTCCGTAACTTTTGTGACGTCATCAAAATAAACCCCACGTCCCTTTTTCCAAAAATAGAATCAGACGCCATGACACTTCCTCGAGTTGCTACTGACCAAGCCTTCCCCCTTCGAAACCGCCTCTCAATCCAAAACAATGAAGCAAACAAGACCTAAACGAAGCGTTCGAAGCGGAATTCGAAACACGCCTGACGCGCCAAGAATCTTTGGGGCCGCGACTGTGCTCCTGCTACCCATCTGTCCCCCAGAGCACAGGAGTAGGATGTAGGATCTCCTAGAAAGGACACCCGCTCGGGCCCACCGTCAGGGTGCACGAGCCAGGACAGCAGCGTAACCTTCAGGTGGTGAAAGTCCTTTACCCTCCCTCTCTCTTCTTTGCCCGTCCTTCGTTCTGTCCCTTCTCTTTTTCCCTTCTTCCTTCTCTCGTTTTCTTTCTCTTTTTTTCCTCCTTCCTTCTCTCGTTGTCTTCCTCTTTTTTCCCTGTTTCTTCATTTACCCCTTTCTCCTCTTCTCGCCTTTTTTCTCTCCCTTCTCTTACCCTTCCCCTTACCCCTTCACCACCCTCTCTCCTCGCACACCTCCTCTCTTCTCTCCACACCCCTCTCTCTTCTCTCCTCCCACACCCCTCCTCTCCCTCTCCTCCCACATCCCTTCTCGCCCTCTCCTCCCACACCTCTCCTCCTTCTCTCCTCCCACACCCCCTCCTCCCACATCCCATCCCCATCCCCCCTCGCCCCCTCTTTCGCCAGATGGCCTTGTTCTCGGAAGGATGCTGTGGATAACTTTCCGCAAACTATTTCTCGAATAATTTCTCGGAATAGCCTACCGCCGTCGAAGGTCAAAGCACCCGCCCCCTCCCCGCCCCCCTACCTACAAATCAGGTGGGATAGGGGGCGGGATGAGGGATGAGGGCGCTCGCGGGCGTGGAGGCAAGACTTGGGCAGAGTTATGGAAGGCCTTTTGAGTCTGAAAGGAAGTCTGAAAGTACGAAGGTCACAGGATTTTGTTTTAGAAGGGTCTGCAGGATTGACGGGCAGATTTTTAGGAACTGTTGGGTTGAAAGTCTAAAAGTTTAACGATTTTAGGAACTATCGGGCTGAATTTTGAAAAGGCTCAGGATTTCAGCAACTGTTAGGCTGAATTCTGAAAGGATTTTAGGAACGACTGAAACTGCGAAAGCCTGAGTTTTTTTTTTTTTTTTTTTTTTTTTTTTTTTTTTTTTTGGGGGGGGGTTCTGATGGTCGAAAATCTGAATGTCTTTTGTATCTTTGAGTTTGGAAATTAACAAGCTGAATAGCAGAGGTTTTAAGTAATTTAGGATTTTAGGATCTGTTTCTGTGGATCTTAAGGTTAAGGAATCTCAAATATTTCAGTAACCAAATGGAGGGAAGGAAGGACGGAAAGATGGAGAGTGGAGAGAGGGAAGGGAGGAGATTGAAGTGCGAGAAGAGAAGTAAAGAAGGATAAAGAGAAGAGAAAGGCAGAGAAAGAGCAAGAGAGAATCGGAGACAGACACACACAAAGAGAGAGAGCGAGAGAGAGAGAGAGAGAGAGAGAGAGAGAGAGAGAGAGAGAGAGAGAGAGAGAGAGAGAGAGAGAGAGAGAGAGAGAGAGAGAGAAAGCAAGAAGTAAAAAGGCCGACCTTCAGAGGAGCGACCGGCGGGAGAAAATGAAAATGAGAAACGGAGATGAACACGGATCGGTGAGTCCAAGGATTAGGAAATAAACATAATGACCTCTGCGTGCTGTGATGTACATGTGCTTTCATTTTACAATCTCCAACATCAAAAAATATGCAAATAGATAAACAAATAGAATAATGTTTAACATTTTTTAACAAGCTCATAAATAACTCGCTCACTCACTTACTCTCACGTATATATATATATATATATATATATATATATATATATATATATATATATATATATATATATATATATATATATATATATATATATATATGTATATATATATATATATATATGTATGTATATGTGTATATGTATGTGCTGTGTGTCTATATGTGTGAACAGACAAATAAACAAATGAAAGATAGAGCCCAAATACAATTACTTGGATGACGTCATATTTCGAAATCGTCAAGGTTCGTAAACACTGCTCAAATGAAGCAGGATAAAGATATAAAAAATGTAAGAATGAGAGAATAAGGTTATAAAAGATTAAATAAAATAAAGAAAACGAAAAGTTGCGAAAACAAAAAAGAAAAATACAATAAAGGAAAAAAAATAGAACAAGAATACCACAAACAAAATGAAGACAATAGAGTAAAAAAAAGACAAGGAAAATGAAGTCAGAAGATATTAAAAAAATAACAGTGCGGGGTGATTTTTGGACAATTTTGAAGACATTTGCCCCTCTCAAAGATCAGCTGTGGCGGGGAATGAGATTCTCGCCGTAGCGCTGAGGAATGTTCTCGTCTGCATTCCAAGACAAGAAGCGAAACAGTGTCGGTGTCATAGCAGTGTCAGTGTCAGGAAGGTGACAGTAGTGTCAAACCGATGAGTGGACAGGGTAATGACATGGCATGACGTAGAGAGAGAGAGAGAGAGAGAGAGAGAGAGAGAGAGAGAGAGAGAGAGAGAGAGAGAGAGAGAGAGAGAGAGAGAGAGAGAGAGAGAGAGAGAAAGAGAAAGAGAAAGAGAAGAAAGAGAGAGAGAGAGAGAGAGAGAGAGAGAGAGAGAGAGAGAGAGAGAGAGAGAGAGAGAGAGAGAGAAGAGAGAGAAGAGAGAGAGAGAGAGAGAGAGAGAGAGAGAGAGACAATAAACAAATAAAGAGACGGGCGAAGACACAGGGAGAGGAAGGACCCAGAGACCGAGAGGGACACGAGATAAGGGAAAACTACTGTAAAGGTGAAAACGAGCACACGACGGGCACAAAAGGTCACGCACGAAGCAAGGTCATGCTATAGTGGCAGAGGTCAGGGTCGCGGCAGATGATAAATAAGAATAAATATCAATAAGATATTACACATTATCATTCATTTAGGACATCATAACCAATCATCATTACCTTCGGACATCATATCATTTTGTGATCATGTTCAATTTTGGACATGATCACCAATCCAAATATTGTCATCAGTGTCATCAATTTCATATATTTTTATCAATACTAACCAATATCAATGTTGGCAAAATCAATAATAGGTAAAAAAAATTACCGTCAGTTAATAACAACAATAATAATAGTAGTAATAATATAAAGTAGTAATAAATTGATATAATGATGATGATGATAATAATAATAATAATAATAATAACAACAATAATACAAATTATAAAACAGAACAAGCCGACAATAAACAAGGAAAACTTCACTTGTAGGCCTATGTTGTAAATATTATGTAAACGGAATAACTAAACAGAAAATAGTAGGCGATAAAAAGAAAAAAAACGGAGATGAAAGGAGACTTGAAAGATCGAAAAGAAGAAAAAGAAACAGATGATGGAGGAAGGAGAGGAGACGACGAATGGAGGATGAAGAGAAAAGAATAGAACAGAGAGAAGAGGCGAGAAGAGAACAGAGAGGAAACGAGAGTGAAGGAAGGAGAGGAGAAGGGAAGGAGAGGAGAGGAAAAGAGAAGAAAGAAAATAGAAGGGAAAGAAAGGAGAAGGAAGCCCGATGAAAATGTGGAGAAGAAATGGAAGGGAAGGAAATGGAGGAGAGAAGAGAGGAGGAGGAGGAAAATGAGAAACGGGAAGGGAAGGAAAGGAAACGGAGAGGGGGCTAGAACAAAGAGAATAGGAAAGTCCACGGGAAGAGGAGAAGGGAGGAGAGTAGAAAGGAAGAACGGGAAGGACGATGGAATGGGGAACGAGAGGGAAACAGAGCCAAAAAAGTGCGAAAAAAGAAAACCGAATAATAGAGGACAAGAAAAACGTCGAGAAAAAGGAGACAGAAGAACGAAGACACAAGGAGAGGCAGGCAGGGAGGGGAAGGAGAGGGGAAAAGGGAGGGAGAGACAGAAGGAAAGAGAAGGAAGGAGGAGAGGGAGGGAAAGAGGGCAAGAATAGGAAGGAAAAAACAGAAGGAAAGGGAGGGAAGGAGGGGAAGGAAAGGGAAGAAGAGGGCAGGGAAGGGAGGTGGAGGGGAGGGGGGACCGCGCGACCTAGGAAAGGCCGTTTCGAGAAAAGTGATGATGTCAGAGAGAAAGCCGACGTGATTTGCCAAAATATCCGAGATGAGTGTGATGGCGAAGGTGTGCGTCCGCCGCCACGGACACTCGCCTCGATAATGGGGATGATTTATAGAGAGGGAGAGGGAGGAGAACGAGAGGGAAGGAGGAGAAGGGAGGAGAGAAGAAGGAGAAGGGAAAGGGAGGGGAGGGAGAGGGAGAGAGGGAGGAGGGGAAAGGAGAGGGAAAGAGGGAGAGAGGGAGAAGAGCGAGAGGGAGAGAGGGAGGAGGGGAAGGAAGGGAGGGAGAGGGAGAAGAGAGAGAGAAGGGGAGAAGGGAAAGGGAGAGAGAGGAAGGAGAGGAAGAAGAAGAAGGGGGAAGAGGAAATGGAAATGGAAAGGGAGAAAGAGTAGAAGAAAGGAGAGGGAGAGGAAGAGGAAGAACAGGGGGAAGGGAAAAGGAATGGGAAAGAGAAAGGGAGAGAGAGAGAGAGAGGAGAGAGGGAGGAGGGAGAGGGAGAGGGAGGGAGAGGGAGGGGGAGAGAGAGAGAGAGAGAGAAGAGAGAGAGAGAGGAGAAGAAGAGAGAAGAGAGAGAGAGAGAGAGAGAGAGAGAGAGAGAGAGAGAGAGAGAGAGAGGAGAGAGAGAGAGAGAGAGAGAGAGAGAGAGAGAGAGAGAGAGAGAGAGAGAGAGAGAAAGAGAGAGAGAGAGAGAGAGAGAAAGAGAGAGAGACAGAGAGAAAGAAGAACAAGAAGAAAGAGAGAGAGAGAGAGAGACAGAGAGAGAAGAAGAAGAAGAAGAAGAGAGAGAGAGAGAGAGAGAGAGAGAGAGAGAGAGAGAGAGAGAGAGAGAGAGAGAGAGAGAGAGAGAGAGAGAGAGAGTAAAAAACGACCCACAGCTTGAAAAATTCAAAAAAAAAAAAAGCAACAGAAAACGCGTCGCAAATGGTTGTCATGGCAACGGGACTCGAACGCGTGTCAACAACAAACGGAGATTCCAGTGGCTACTCCCCACCCCTCCCCTCCTCCCCCCTCCCTCCCCTCTACCCTGAGAGGGAGGGAAGGAGAGGAGGAGAAAACCTGTCTTCCATCTGCTTTATTCTCTTCAGCCTCTCTCTTCGCCTTGAGTGGACGGCGTCTCTGTTTCTCATGCTCTTAAGGGTGTGTTTGCCTGTCGTTTTTTGTTGTTATTTTATTTTTTGTCGGTTCTTTTCTTTTCAGTTTGTTGTTTGTTTCTCGTCATTTCCCGTTCGTTCTCCCTCATTTTCTGATTCAATTTCTGTCTGCTTGTCTGCTTGTGTCTTCATCTATCTGTCTGTCTCATATCATTCCTTTCTTCCTCCTCTCTTCTCATCCTCCCCCTTCCTCTTGCTCCCATCTCCTTTCCCTCCTTAATTCCCCCCCCCTCCTGCTCCCATCTCCCTCCCTCCTCCTGCCTCCTTCCTTCTCACCCCTCCACTCCCCTCATCCCTACCCCCCCCCCCACCCCTTTGGTCTACCCTCCTTTCGCTTTCACTTCGATTTCTTTTGACTTTAAATCTGAATATATTTTTCATTGCTTTTAACGTCTTTTCACAATATTCACACTATACTAATTCGAGAAATGTCTGCCTGTCTGTCTGTCCCTCTGTCAACCCGACTCAACGACGGTCTCTCGATGTTTGTCTGTCTGACTGTGTGACTGATCAATGAGTAACTATCGATCTCTGTCTGCTTGAGTGAAAAACTGTCAATCGGTGACTCAACACTGAGTAACTATCGATCTCTGACTGCCTGAGTGATTAACTGTCTATTGGTCAGCATGTCTGTTTTTGTGTACTTCCGGGCAGAACCCTTGTCAAATGAGCCTCGAATTCCGCCTCGAAGTCCCGCATAACGCATAACGCTTCACCCAAGATTCGTGTCCGGAGCTGTAGGCTATACCAGGTTCAAGCAACGTATGTTATTGGACAGGTGACCTATGGCTTTGACACGTGACCTATGGCTTTGTCAGGTGACCTACTTCATTATAAGGGGATCCGTATCAGGAGCAGATGACCTATACCAATGCCTGATGACTTATAACAGAGCCCCATTTCACTCTAAAGTGAACTACACTAATAACAAATGACCTACACCAGTGTGATCTATTTCAGTTCAGGTGACATAGGCCTACACTCGATCCAGCTGGTCTAGGAAACACGAAACGTTGCAAACGTTCCAGACGTTTCTCCGGGCAATACCTGGAAGTGCTTGCGTGTTCTTATCAAAATTAATATTATCATATATATCCTCAGTATTGTCATTATCATTATTGGTCTGCGGGGTTGCCACTGAAGTTTTTAAAACTTTGTTTACCCGAAAAAGAAAATCAACGGAATGTTTAGGAGTCATGGCATGTAACAGAAATTGCCCGAGTGAAGGGGACAAGAATAATAATAATTATTATTATGATAACAATAATAATAACAAACATCAATAATAATAATAATGATTATAATGATGATGATAGTAATAACAATAATAAAAAAATAATAATAATGATAATGATAATAATAATTATCATATACAATAATGATGATGACTATGTAGTAATAATAATAATAATAATAACAATAAAAATAATATTATGCTAATCATTTATTATTATAACAAATATGATAACAAAAATCCATTCTATAACAGAACAACCTAAACAAACAAACAAACAAACAAATGAATCGCCCACTCTCACTCCCATAACAAGGCAAGTTTTTTATACACACACACAGTACACAGGATGACTCACATTGACCATGAAAGTATATGATTTTGGCAGAGGTTCTGTTCCGAAGAGCTTTCATCCAACGCAACCCGGAGTAGGTGAAGGTCATTTCGGGTTGGGGAGGAACCACGGCGGGTTGGAGGTGGGCTTGGAGGTGGGTTGGGGTGGGTTAGAGGTGGGTTGGAGGTGGGCTGGGGTTGGGTTGGAGGTGGTTGGGGATGGGTTGGGGGGGGCGGATGTAAATGGAAGTGGGTTGAGGTGGGTGGTGGATTGAAGGTGGGCGGAGGTGGTTGAGGTGGGTTAGAGGTGGGGGATGTAGGTTGGAGGGGTTGAGGTAGGTGGTGGATTGAAGGTGGGCGGAGGTAGTTTGGAGGTGGGTGAGGTGGGCTGGATGTAGGTGGAAGTGGGTTGAGGTAGGTGGTGGGCTGGAGGTGGGTTGGAGGTGGGTTGGAGGTGGGGCGGATGTAAATGGAGGTGGGTTGAGGTAGGTGGTGGATTGAAGGTGGGGCGGAGGTAGATTGGAGGTGGGAGGTGGGCTGGATGTAGGTGGAAGTGGGTTGAGGTAGGTGGTGGATTGAGGTGGGGCGGAGGTGGGTTGGAGGGTAGATGGAGGTAGGATGGAGGTGGGGCTGAGGAAGGTGGAGGTGGATTGGTGGTGGGTTGAAGGTGGGATGGAGGTGGGATGGAGATAGGCTAGAAGTAGGCGGAGGTGGGCTGGTGTTGGGCTGAGGTAGACGACTAGTTGGGGTGGGCAAGAGTGGGACAGATACAAGCTGATTTGCACAAGACTGAGGCAAGGTGGAACGAAGAAAAAAAGAGTGGAAGGAAGTGAACAGATGCAGATGTGATGGATATAAGTGAGGAAAGGTGGGCAATGGTGGGTAAAGGTGGGCAATGGTGGGCAAAGATTGGTAAAGGTAGGTAAAGGTGGAGAAAGATTGGCAAAGGTAGGCAAATAGGTAAGACCGAGCTGAGGTGGCGAGAAATGGGCAGAGATGGGTAAGGTGGGCAAAGGTGGATCGAGATGGAACAAGGTGAACAGAAGCGGATAAGAATCGGCAAAGGTGGGCAGAGACAGCGGTCATCAGCCCACCTCATAAGAAACCCTGTTCTCGGAAACGCCTACAACCCCCCCCCCCCTCCCGGCCGCCGCTTCACTGCCTGGACGAGCCGCAGGGAACGCTTCACTTCCGAGGCCGCGGCTCTTCTCTCTCTCCTTCTCTTCGAATCTCTTCTCTTTCTCTTTCTCCCGACTCCCTTCCTTCTCTCTTTCTCCCTGACTCTTCTTCCTTCTCTCTCTCTTTCTCTTTCTCCCCGACTGCCTTCTTTCCTTCTCTCTTTCTCCCTGACTCCCTTCTCTCCTTCTCTCTCTCTTTCTCTTTCTCCCCGACTGCCTTCTTTCCTTCTCTTCTTTCTCCCCGACTCCCTTCTCTCTCCCTCTTTCTTTCTTATTTTTTCGTGAGATAATGAGAGTATGATGACTTTCACTTGCACTGTGGATTTTGGATAATTGTCGGATAGCATCATGATCGGAATGTTTTTTTTTTTCCCTCATGGATTACTAGAGCAATAAAAATGATAATAATTGAGATATACTTGTCTATAGCACATGCTTCACTTCGGTACCGGTGTAAGCTAGGTCACTCTTGTCTAAGTCACCTCGATATTCTGACACTGGTAAGGTCATTTCCAACAGCACAGGTCACCTGGCAATGGCTCCGGTCACCTGGCACTGGTATAGGTCACATGTCTTTTGAATGCAGGTTTTTAAACCACGAAGTTTCTTGCGAAAACTCGTTCCTCACTCAGCTGTATTATTCCAGCTCCCAGTTGATAGTACTTTGCTCGAGAACATCGTCACTCACACATCATATTCCCGCAACATGAGAATTCGCGGCGAGTGACATTGGATTCATCACCCGAATGATCATTTCGCGGAACATGTAGGCCTAAATGTCAATATTCGCAGAGGAATGCGGTTGTTTGGTGACGAGACAGATTGTTAGTGGTCGGGTGGCAAGCGTCGACCGTTTACCCCCGCCCACACAGCCACATTCACGGAGTCATTAACATACAGCCTTCTCTCCCCTCCTCTCTCTCTCTCTCTCATTACTCTCTAATTTTCCTTTTCTCTCTCTCTCTCTCTCTCTCTCTCTCTTTACTATCTAATTTTCCTTCTCTCTCTTTCTCTTTAATCTCTAATTTCCCTTTTATCTCTTCTCTCTCTTTACTCTCTAATTTTCCTTCTCTCTCTCACTTTATATTCATCCCCATCTCTATCTTATCTCCCCCTCTATTCTCCCTAACAGTTCCTTTTAACATTACCTGGCGTGGTGGCATTACCAGCCAAGCAATACATGCAACAACTCCACTATTTTTTTTCTCCAAATACCCGTAGGCCTATAAGCATTACTCCACCCCCGTTTCCCAATGAAGAAGGAAAGGCTACCTGAAACCTGAAAGTGAGAGGTACGAAGTGGGAAGATTTCTGAAATCGAGGTCTATGTCTATGAAGCGAGTGAATGTCCTCTTTTTTATATCATTAAGATTCCAAGAAATATATCAGTGAGTTTTCTTTTCTATTTTCTTCTACTAATATGATTCTAAAATGGTGATTATGTTTTTTTCCTACTATGATATTCTAAAGAGATGTCAGGGTAATTTTTTCCTACTGAAACATTTTATAAAATATGTCATTGCAGAGAAATACGTACTCGATGTATCTCTTTTCATGGTTAGATGATTTTTATAAAAAAACGAAGTCAGTGTATTCCTTATATCTAAAAATATATCTAAATCTAGTTCTAATCATATGTATTTGAAGAAAAAACAACAAAGACGAAACTCAATAAAAAAGACACAAATAAGAAACACGATCCTAGTAAAATAAAAGATAAAAAACACACAATCAAACGCAAAAAAACAGACAAAACAATTCGACCCAACTTCAACCAAAATTAGCAGAATAACGTTACGAAGCGCACGTAAGCCTTCCGCGGAATGCAGTCATCAACATCCTGCGGTTTTCGTAATGATATTCATCGTTGTAGCGAGAGCGCATCCGGATCTCCCCGATTCGTTTCGACGCGCACACCGACGAGGCATTAACGCATTAGTCACTCTCTCTCTCTCTCTCTCTCTCTCTCTCTCTCTCTTCTCTCCTCTCTCTCTCTCTCTCTCTCTCTCTCTCTCTCTCTCTCTCTCTCTCATATACATGCGTCAGTGCGTATATGTCTCTGTCTCTGGCTGCCGGTCTCCTGTTTGTCGGTGTCGCTGTCTGTCTGTCTGACTCTCTATTTCTTGCTCGTATCTTTCTTCTCTCTCTGTCTCTCTCTCTCACTCTGTTTCTTGTGTGTGTTGTGTGTGTGTGTGTGTGTGTGTGTGTGTGTGTGTGTGTGGTTGTGTGTGTGTGTTGTGTGGGTGTGTGTGTGTGTGTGTGTGTGTGTGTGTGTGTGTGTGTGTGTGTGTGTGTGTGTGTGTGTGTGTGTGTGTGTGTGTGTGTGTGTGTGTGTGTGTGTGTGTGTGCGTGCACGCTTCTCGCTTCTCTCCTCTCTTTTTCTCATCCTCTTTCCCTTCCCCATTTTCTATCTCCTTCCCTCTGTCGCGTATAAACACACAGACACTATGGTAATAATACGTCTTCCCTCCAACACTTTAGGCCTCCCCCCCCCCTCCTCCTTCCATCTCCTTTCCCTCCCCCTCCACCCCCTCTCTCTCCCTCTCCCCCCATTCCTTCCACCCCTCCCTCCCTCCCTCCCTCTCCCCTACCCTCCCTCCTCCAGGTGGTCACGTGGCTGTACTGATGACGTCACTGACATCGCAACCGAAATAATATGAGTATGAATGTTTAAAAAAATACTAGAGCACTCTCAACGCTATAAAAATAGTACCATTATTTTCGCAACATCTTAATAAATACACAATTTTTTCGCTAAACTTTACGACGGGCATGGGGAGAAGGGGATAAGGAAAGGGTTAAGGGAAAGAGGAAGAAAAAGAGAAAAAGAAAGAGGATGAGAGAAGCACAGAGGAAGAGAAAGAGAAAATGAAATAGGAAGATGGAGAAAGAGAAAGAGAAAGGAAGACAAATATAGACAGATAGAGACAGATATATAGATAGACAGACAGAGAGGAAGAAAAAGAGAAAGAGAGAAGACACATGAAAACGTCTGCAGCTCCAGGACGAAAACCAAAGTAAACAAACATTGATTTTAGTCAATAAACAAAAAGTAAACTTAAAAAATGAAAACTTCCTCGAATTTCCTTACAAACGTTAAATCTTTCGTCTTTTGACAACCCCTTTAATTTTCCACTTTATCACATAAAAACAAATAAACTGATTAATATCAATTAACGAACAAACTAAAATAAACAGTCAATAAGAAACTATTATATAAAAAATATAATAAAAATAGAAATAACAATGATGATGAAAACAACAATAATGATATTAGGAGTAATAGCTAATAGTAAAAATCATAATTATGATATAACAATGCCACCAATAATAACACCAATAGCAAAGATCAAAATAACAAAACAATAATAGCGATAAAAATGATATACTAAAAAGAATGACGATGATGGTAATAATAATAATAATAATAACAAAAAAAATAATAATAATAACAAAATCAATGACAACGCTAATAATATCAACAACAGCAATAGTGACAGAAATACCGATAAATAACGATAAAAATCACTATCAGAAACAATAATGCACTTCTTCTCATCCCGAAAAATAACCACATAGGCCTACTTCCGTCGCTCTTGTGCAGCTGGGAGAGAAACCTTACCATCTTCACTAATAAAATGATAGTGAAATAACAACACTAAAATGATAATGATGACAAAATGATAAAATAATGATAATAATGATAGGCAATGATAATACATTTACAGCAACAAAAAAGTAATAATACAAAATAATTGTGAAATATTAAGAAAATAATAATTATGATAAAAAACTACAACAATAATGAAGAAATAATAATAATAATGAAAAACAACGATGATGAATACAAAAAATAAAACATCAATAAAGAATATAATAAAAAAAAACTCAAAAATCCTCGCGCGAATATAGGAGAGAAATCGGAGACCAGTCCTTGTCCCCCTATCGTCATCTTCATCATCCTCTGCTTCTTCTATGTCATTCTTTCCCGTTTTCTCTTTTTCCTCCTCCCTTTTCTTCTTTGATTTCAGTGCTTGCGGTTGTTATGAAATGTTTTTATCTTTTGTTTTCTTTGCTTTTATTTTCTTGTCTCTTTTCTTCGTATTTCTTACTTTCTTCCCTCTCTTCCTGTCTCATCTCATCTTCCTTCCTTTCCTTCCATACTCTTCTCCCCACTTCCTCTTTCCTTCCCTCCCTCCCTTCTTCTCATCTCTCCCCATTCCCTTCTTTTCTCCTTTCCTTCCCTCCTTCCTTTTTTTCTTTCTTTTCTTCCATTTCTATCACCGATCCTCCTTCCTCCCTTCCTCCTTACCTTCCTTTCCTCTACCGCCGATCCTCCTTCCTCCCTACCTTCCTTTCCTCCTCCTCTCCTCTTCCCCTTACCTCCCTTTCCCTTTCTCCAGTAATCTACAGCATCTCCCTTCCTTGCTTACAACTCTCACCCTGTCACCGTTTCCCTGCCACCGCCCTGCCTCTTCCCCTGTCATGCTGCTCTCCCTTCAACCTGGCCGGCGCTTCCCTTCCCCTGTCACCCTTTCTACCCCTGTTATCCCTTTTATCTTTATGTCATCCTTTCTCCTCCCGCCTGTCATCCTTTCTACACCTCTCTGTCACCTTTTTTTCTAGCTTTGTTTATCACACTCTCTGCACCATTCTATTAATCTTTCTACACTTGTCTGACACCCTCTTTATCCTTGTCTGTTACCCTACTTTTTTAGCTTTGTTTGTCACACTTCCTGCATCATTTTATTACTTTTTCTACACCTGTTTATCACCCTTTTTAACCTTGTCTGTTAACTTTTTTATCTAGCTTTTTTGTCACACTTTCTGCACCATTCTACTGCCCTTTCTACACCTGCTAGTCACCCTTCCTGTCCCCGACTGCCATCCTTTCTAATCCTATCTGTCATCCTTTTTTAGCTCTGTCTGTTGCCATTCCTATCCTCGCGTCACCCTTTCGATACCCGACTGTTACCTTTCCTTCCCCTATGTGTCACCCTTTCTGCCCTTATCTTAGTCTGTCACCCTTTCTGACCTGCTACCTCCACCTATCCAATTAAGGCAGGGATGAAATCTACGGATATATCTTTCTTGCACCGGGAATAAATAGCACTTTCAGAACAGCCCTTTCAGAATTTCCCTTTCAGAAAGAGTACTTTCAGATTTCAGAAGAGTACTTTCACAGCTTTCAGACAGCCTTTCAGAAGAGTACTTTCAGAACAGCCCTTTCAGAAGAGTACTTTCAGAACAGTCCTTTCAGAAGAATACTTTCAGAACAGCAGCACTTCAGAACAGAAGAGTACTTCAGACAGCCCTTTCAGAAGAGTACTTCCAAAAGATACTTTCAGAAGCACTTCCAGAAGAGTACTTTCAGAGAGTACTTTCAGAACAGCCCTTTCAGAAGAGTACTTTTCAGAACAGCCCTTTCTTTCAGAAGAGTACTTTCAGAACAGCCTTTAAGAAGAACTTCAGAACAGCCCTTTCAGAAGAGATTTTTTCAGAACAGCCTTTCAGAAGAGTACTTTCAGAACACCCTTTCAGAAGAACTCAGCACTTCCAGAAGAGTACTTTCAGCAGAGAACAGCCCTTTCAGAAGAGTACTTTCAGAACAGCCCTTTCAAGAACTTTCAGAACAGCACTTCCAGAAGAGTACTTTCAGAACAGCTTTTAGAAAAGTACTTTCAGAACAGCCCTTTCAGCTTCAGAATGTACTTACTTTTTGGAAGATTAATGTCGGAGGAGCGGTATCAGAATAGTATGTTCAGGAGTCACTTTAGAACACCACTTTCACACAGAGAAACTTCGAGAACAACATCCAGAACCCTATTTAATAACTTCGAGAAAGGAATTATTTTCTTTGAGAACAGAGCATCTAGAACAGATATTTCTTGAGAACAGAACAGAACTAACAGGATAGAACAGAACCTCTAGAACAAAACTTCCAGAATGACATTTCTCAGAGCGTCGACTGACTCTCACTCGAGCGCCATGCGACTCTCGTTCCAGCGCCATGGTGACGATTTTTTTTTTTTTTTTTTTTTTTTTTTTTTGTGGAGAGAGCGGTCTGGGTCGTTTTCTTTGCTATTTTGAAGCATAGCATTATAGTAGCGGAAGGGAAGACAGCAGAATTATGGTTATTTGAAGGGAACAGAAAGATAAAGAAGAAAAAAAAAGGGGAAAGTAAAAAAAATAAAAAAAATAAAAAGGGGAAAGAAAAGGAAAATTGGGAAAAATAAAGAAAACAAGGAAAAATGTACATCTCACATAAATTACATATATAATAACAAGAGAAAAATCGACTTACATCGGACAATCTTTAAACTCATACACGGCACAGTATTGAAATAATTACAATCTATTTATGACTTATTTTGAAAATCCTATAGGCCTATGTCATCGTATATTTATACATACAACCAACATGACATTAAAACAAAATATCATGGCAATAGATTTCCCGAAATTAAAGTGATAAAAAAATATGTGTCAAGGTATTATAATAACAATAATAAAAACATGGTATTATAATAACAATAATAAAAAAAACGGTATTATACTAACAATAATAAAAAACATGGTATTATAATAACAATAACAAAAACAACTATGTAACACACAGTGCATTATAACGTCAAATAACAAAAACACACACACAAAAAAACGTATTGATAAAGGTTAAAGACAACAGTAAACACAAATACAGAAAAAGAAAAACACAAAGAAAAAATAAATGAAAGTAAATACAAAAACACAGCCAAAGAAAAAAAATGATTCCAAAAAAACAAAAATAGCATAAACACCACAAACAAAAACAAAAGCGCCGCAAATACAAAAAGAGGGAAATTTATAAAAAGAGAGACAAAATAAGATATAACAATGAAATTCCAAATATAAAAGAAAACAGAAATAAATAAAATATATATACATATATAAAAAAAATTATCCAAACTTAAGAAAAAAAAAAAAAAAAAAAAAAACAGCAATTGTTCGCTGCACCAAAGCAAGACGAGAGGATCAGTGGCATTCCTTGACCTCGCTTGACCCCCCCTCCCCCCCCCACCGACCGTGTCTCGTTGCGCGTCTGGCTTCGTCCTGGGAAAAATAATTTGTGCATACATATGTATATGTATATGCACACACACACACACACACACACACACACACACACCCACACACACACACATCAACACACACACACACACACACACCCACACACACATACACATACACAGCACACACACACACACACACATACACACACAAACACAACCACAACACACACACACGCATATCTATATTATATGTATATATATATGTATATATATAATATATATATATATATATATATATATTATATATATATATTTATATATATATATATATATATATATATATATATATATTATATACATATATATATATATATATATATATATTATATATTATATATATATATATATTATATATATGTATGTTACGTACTAACGCATGTATATAAATACACACACACTATATATATAAGTCCTTGCCCTTCAAAACCCCCTTTCCCTACCCCTATTTACAACCCCTCCCCGTACCCCTTACCCCTTCCCCCTACCCCCCAAAATATACCCACGAGTGCCCCTTCTCCTCTGTACTCGGGTATCGGTGGCTGCGGTATCAAATGGTCTCTTGCGGTCTTGTCAAAAAGGCATTTGCGTGGTGTCATGATATCGATACATGACGATCTGATTCTGAAAGGAAAGGTGCGAGTGTTGGGTTATGAGAGAGAATCTCGCTCGCCGCGCAGGAAGCACTACGTACACACACGCAATACACACATTTAAGATATATAATATATATATATATATATTATAATTATATATATATATATATAGTAACACATAATACATATACATATCTATTCATTAATCTATCTATGCAGTGATATATTACATATGTACTATGTGTATGTTATATATATTTTTTACTATAATTAGACATAAATATAATATATAATATATATATATATTATATATATAGTTATATATATTATAGACACACATCTATTTATCTAACCTATCTATGCAGTGTATATATATGTACATATGTGTATGTATGTATATATACTTTTTACATATATTATTACACACACACTTCAACACACACAACACACACACACACACAACACACAACACCACACACACCACACACACTCTACACACACACCATATAATATAATGTGTATTATATATATATTATTATATATATTATATATATATATATATATTTCATATAAAATATATATTATATATTTGGCATATATATCATATATCATATATAATCGTATCATTTTATCAATATGTATATATATATAATATATGTATATATATTTATTAATATATATATAGTATATATATATATATTATATAATATATTAATATATTGTGGTGTGTGTGTGTGTGTGTGGTGTGTGGTTGTGTGTGTATGGTGTGTGGTATATATATGTCATGTATATAGTATATATACACATATATATACATAAATACTTTATTCATATGCATATATGAAAATATATATATATATATATATATTACATATTTTACATATATTACATATATATAATTATATATAATATAATATATATATAATATATATATTATATATTTAATATACATATGTATGAGCGATGTGTGTGGCGTGCATATATGTATGTATGTATGTTATGTATGTATGTATGTACGTAATGTGGTATATATATGTATGTATGTGTATATATGTTTAATATTATATATGTATATTATATTTATTATATATATTATATATTA
>NW_020871855.1:65000-90000 GCF_003789085.1 Penaeus vannamei
TCACTCGTGTTCAGAGAAGGGCGAAGCGAACCGCAAGACAAAATCGCCGAAAAAATGGGAAAACACGTCAAGAGAAAGACAGGGAACGACAGAAAGTGGAAAAGAATGAAAAGCGATAATGAGATAAACAGACAAAGATAGTGGGAAAAAACAAGCAAAACCGTCAACAACAGCAATAAAATAGAGCAACAGAAAGTGAAAAAGAATGAAAAGCGATAATGAGATAAACAGACAGAGATAGTGAGAAAAATAAGCAAAAACATCAACAAAAAAGGAGAGCGACAGAAAGTGAAAAAGAATGAAAAGCGATAATGAGATAAACAGAAAGAGAGAAGCAAGACGGACTGAAATTGCCCGCAAAACCAGAGTGAAAAAAGGTTCTACACATCCATCAAAAAGTGAAAAATTCGTGACATTCCAATAATTAAGTCGAGAGAGAGAAGGAGAGAGAGAGAGGAGAGAGAGAGAGAGAGAGAGAGAGAGAGAGAGAGAGAGAGAGAGAGAGAGAGAGAGAGAGAGAGAGAGAGAGAGAGAGATTTACAATACTAGATAAAAAAAAAAAAATCCATTTCTATAATCAGCCAATATAACGAACAATCAAAATAATGAAATGAAAAGAAAAACAAAACTCAAATTAATAACGTCATTCCAATCAATCAACCAATATAAAGAAAAAATATTTTATAATTAAACGCAACATCCAAAACTCAATCATTTCATCCCAACAAATTAATCAAAAACAGGAATAAAAAAGAAAATCAACCAGCCATAAAATACGCGAACGGTTGCGCATTTCGCACTTCATTCCTCACGGGCCACTCGAGAAAACATTTTGCGCGCCAAAAGAAAATCTACTTTCATTCGACGCTGAAACAATGGCAAGAGATAAAAAAAAAACACGAAAAAAGAAAAAGAATAATAAAAAAAGGAAAGGAAAAAAAGAAATGTGACTGCATATGTTATGAACCTTGACATTTTGGCTGATCAAAAAAGGAAGGTAAAAATGCGCGTTAACTAGTATTTTCATCTGAACGTCCGTGGGATGGAACGAGAAAATGTTACGTCACTAAACCACGATATATCAGGGTTCTTGTACGTAAAAGCTGATGAAATTTAAGACCTTTTTAATACTTTTTAAAATACTCATACCATTGTTTGTTTTTTTAAGACCTGGAGCCACTTTTCGCTGAATACACACTTCTCCATAATATGTAGGCCTACTTGGCACGTCAGAAACCCAGATAAAAAATTAACCCCATGAATTTTAGTCTCTAGGATAAACCGCGCACCAGAATGATTTTTTTTGCACACGGCCCATAAGGTCTAACGTTGTTGACAAATGATTCCCGATCAAGCCGCGCAGAGATCCGCAAGTGAGTGGATCGTAACAGATATATGTACATTTAAGACATTTTAAGACCTACGGCAGACTTTTTCAAGACTTTTTCAAGGCGTTGAATTTCCAAGAAATTACTTAAGACAATTTCAGACATTTTAAGACTTTTTAAAGGATGCGCCCGAATCCTGTATATATAGAAGGGAAAATTGTCGTAAAACCAATTGGGTATCAAAGAATAAAGTGCAAGGCCTTATGGCAGAAAGAAAACTAACAAAAATGTAAATAGTCATAAATATATAGTATTAAAGGTAAAACAAGGAAAAAATACTAAGAATTATCTTTTTAAAGAAATAGGATAAATCTGACACTGGAAAATATACTGTTAGTAGTACTATACTAATAATGGAAGACATAATGACAAGGCCAATAATTATGAAACTGATAATGATGATATTGTCAATAATAATAATAATAATGATGATAATGATAATAATAATAATAATAACAATAATAATAATAATGATGATAATAACAATAATAATATTCGCACTAATAATAACACTTACAATATACATGATACTAATGATGATGATAATGATGATAATAATAATAATAATAATAAAAACAATAACAACAATAACAATATCAATAATAACAATAATGTAAACAATTATGATAATAATAACAATAATAATAATAGTAATAATAATAATAACAACAACAATAACAACAATAATGAAATAAGAAAAACAACAAAAATCTTAATCATAACAACATAAATAATAATAATAATAATAATAATAATAATAGCAACGGCAATACAATATAACAAACAATACAAAAATACCACAAACAACAACAGCAAACAACCACCAACAACAAAACAAACACAGCTCCATAATCGGGTCATGCTCCTGGGTACGGCATGCGTGTATGTGGTATGTGCGCGACACGGCAACATAATGATGGCGGCGGCGCGAGCGGTGGACGAGAGCCAACATACCGCGATACCCAGTGACTGCAGGTGAGGAAGGTCAGTAGGTCATGCATATATAAGTCTGTTTGTCTCCTCCTCCCTTCTCCCCTTGCCTCTTCTCCCTCTCTCGTCGCTCTTTCTCCATTCCCTTCTTCCCTTTTCACCCTCATTTGCGTCTTCCTTTTTTCCTCTTCTCCCCTCTTTGCCATCCCTCCCTTATCACCCACCCTTCCCTTTTCAACCATCTTTGCTTCTTCCTTCCTGCCCCCCTCTTTTCCTTCGCTCCCTCCCTTTCCCCCTTCTCCCCTCTACTCCCTCCTTCCTCTCTTTCCTTCCTTATCTTCCTTATCTTCCTCTTCTCCCATCTCCCTCCCTTCCTTCTTTGGACTCTCTAGCTATTCAGTTTCTGGATTTTCTCCCCCTTTCCTCTCCCCTCTTCTCTTTCTCTCTTTTTTCTTCTTGTCCTGTTTTCATTTCTAGTAGCAGTAGAAGTAGTGGTATAAGTGTTGGCGGCGGAGTCGGCAGTAGTAGTAGTGTAGTAGTGCTAGCAACAGCAGTAGTGGTAGTGGTGGCGGTGGTAGCAACAGCAGTAGTAATAGTGGTAATAGTAGCAGTAGTAGTAGTAGTACTTGTAATAGTGATAGTAATAGTAATAATAATAGCAATAGCAGTAGTAGTAGTGTAGTAGTAGTAGTAGTAGTAGTAGTAGTAGTAGTAGTAGTTAGCAGTAGTGGTAGTAGTAGTAGTAGTAGTAGTATAGTAGTAGTAGTAGTAGTAGTAGTAGTAGTAGTAGTAGTAGTAGTAGTAGTAGTAGTATAGTGGCAGTAGTAGTATAGTGGCAGTAGTAGTAGTGGTAGTAGTGACAGTGGTAGTATTAGTGACGGTAGTTGTAGTAGAAGTTGTTCCAGTAGCCGTAGTAGTAGCAACAGAAAAGAAAGGGGAAGACAAAAATAGCAGAGGACAGAGAAAGTGCGGGGACAGTCTTTATGCGAAACAGGATGTCGAGACCAGTACGACAGGAGAAAAGAGGGTAGGGGTAGGGGTAGGAGGGGGGCAGGGGGCAGGGGTAGGTAGGAGGTGGGGCAGGGGCGGGGCAGGGGTAGGGGTAGGAGGTAGGGAAGGGGAAGGGCTGGAGGTGGTAGGGGCGGGAGATGGAGATGGGTGGGGGGGGGCAGAGGGGAGGGGGTTGCAGGTAGGTAGCGAATAGGGGGTGGGAGGGAGGAAGGGAGGGATGGAAGCGGGGTTGGTTAGATAACGTACAGAGGGTGAGGGAGGGAGGAAGAGGAAGAGGAAGCGACTAAGAGAGACGGAGAGGAAGAGGGAGGAAGAGAAAGAAAAAAAAAAAAAAAGAAAAGAAAAAAAAAAAAGAATTGTACGTGAATGGGAGACGCGAGAAAATATTCGTTTGATGTAAATTATCCATGAGAAGATGACAAGCAGTGGGGGAAAAATGGGAGGAGGAAAAAAAGGGGGGGAGAAAATGGGAAGAGGGAAGGAAAAATGGGGAAGAGGGAAGGGGAGAAATGGGGAAAGGGAAGGGGAAAATGGAGGTGGAGGGGAAGAGGGAAGGAAAATGAAATGGGGAGAAATGGAGAGAGAGAAATGGAGAAGAAGAGGGGAGAGAGAGGAGGGAGAAATCCCAGGGAGAAAGGAACAGAAAGGGAGAAAGGAGGACTCGATGAGGGAAGGGGGAATGGTTAAAGAGGAAGGAAAGGGGAAAGGGGAGGGGAAAGAGAAGAGAAATAGGGAGAGGAGAAATGGAGGAAAGAATGAAGGGGGAAGGGGAGGAGGGAGAGAAATTAAAGATAAGAGAGAGGGGGGACGGGAAAGAGGAGGGGAAGTGAGGAGTGTGGAAGGGTATTGGGGAAAGAGAAGGGGAAGAGAAAAAGAGAAGAGGAAGGGGGAAAGAGAAGGGAAAGGGGAAAGAGGAGGAGGAGGAAAGAGAAGGGGAAGGGGGGGAAGACGGGAGAAAGAGGGGGGGAAGAGGGAAAGAGAAGGGAAAACAGGAAAAGAGATGAGAGGAAGGAGAAAAGAGAAGAGGAAGAGGGAAAAGAGAAGAGGAAACGGGAAAGAGAATGGGAAGGGGAAGAGGGAAAAGAGTAGTGGGAGTGTGACTGAGGAAAAGGGGAGTCTGAGAAGAGAAAGAACGAAGAAAGAGGAAAAAACAAAAGAAAAGACGAAAGAAGGAGAAAGAAAAGAGACCAGAAAAGAAAGGAAGAAGAAGTAAGGAGAAGTGGGGGAAGCGGAGGGGGGGGGGGATGAGGGAGTCTGATGAGCTCGAAGGTAGGATGATACAGCGAATAGGTAATTAAATATACCTTGTGGTAGGACCGCACGGTGAAACCTACCGCCGGAGGAAAACTTCATTAGCAGGGAGTGAGCGAGAGAGAGAAAGAGAGAAAGAAAGAGAAAGTAAATGGGAGAAGGAGAAAGAAAGATGGGAGGATTAGGGTAACAAGGAAGCTTAAAATAATAATATTAGTAACGATGATCGCAATAACAATACGACTACTCTTACAACCAATAATAATAATGATGATAATCATAAAAACAACAGTAACAAAACCAACAACAATAAAAATAACAATGCAGTTACAATATTGATAACGATAAGGATAATAGTAATGACATTGATATTAATAGTGATAATATGATGATAAAAATATTCTTTATAACAATAATAATAAAAATAATAATAATCGTAGGGTTAATGATAGTAAGAGTTATAAAGATACCAGTAATAATAAAAAAATAATAATAATAAATTATATGGAAGACAATGACAGTAACAATAATAAGAACAACAGCAAACAACAACAAAAAATGATGATGATGATGATGATGATGATAATAATAATAACATTAATAATAATAATGATAATAATAATAATAAACAGCACTGACAAAAATATTCAGCAAATGCACTACTGCAACTAGCCAATATTTTTCTATATGATTATAGTGATTATTTGTATCATTAATGATACGATCACTGTTACTTTGACTTTTTAAATGATATCGCCAACAACAAAACTTCTTATAACAAAAATAATAACAACAACATTATCAATACTGCACGTTTTCATAATCATCATTATAATTACAGTTTTCCCAATATCACTTAAACATTATTACTATTGGTAGAGAAACCCTCTATGCACATAATAAGAAATATTGCACACTGTGGTTTCTTTCACTGCGTCAACATGACTGTGTTTCCTGTGTCTTTCATTATTTTCACAATTTTCCTTAGTATTAACATACTTTTACTGGTATTAACATACAGCCTATGCCATTTCACCGGACGCACTGCCCCCCCCCCCCTCTACTATCTCCCTCCCATCTGTAAGCATCTCCACCACCTCTCCAACTCTCCACTTCTTTACTTCTTTACTTCTCTCTTCCACTCCCCTTCCCAACTTCCTCCTCCAACTTGAAACCTCCTCCTCCTCCTTCTCCATTATTCAACCCCTACCCCTTCCCCTTCCCCTCACCCCTCCTCCAACATGTCACCTCCGCCTCCTCCTCAGACGTCCTACTCCTTTTCCCTATATTTCCTCCTCTCCCCTCCCCTCCATGTCACTTCCTTCTCCCTCATCTCATCCACTCTCCACCCCTTCCTCCCTCTCTTTTCTCCACTAACCCTTCTCCAACTTTGTACCCGCTTCAGGCTCCCCTCTCTCTCTTTTCCCCCCACGCACTACTCTCTATTTCCCTCACCCTCCCAGCCAACCCCCCTTTCACACCTCACCCTCCATGCCCTCCCACCCTTAACCCTCCCTCGCCCTTCTCTTCTCCTTTCCCCCCCACCTCACCCTCACCCTTCCTTCCCCCTCTACCCCCACCCACCCACCCATTAAGCCCTTCACCCCAACCCCCAATCATCCGAACCCTACCGCCACCCTCCCCCCTCCCCCCCACTTACTCCATCCACCCAAAAACCTTCACTCGAATGTTCTCGCCACCCCCCTCCCCCCCAAAAAAAAAAGGCATAGTGACGTCATCAGCCGACGGAGAAACCCGCCGGGAGCCACCATGAGGGACCGAGTGAGAGTGAGAGTCGTCGTGGTCGTCGTAAGGGGTCGTACTACGAGTTGTAATGACGGTCATGGTTAGTGTCGTACGTAGTAATAGTAAAGATTATCGTAAAAGTCGTAGCAAAAGCTGTTGTAAGTCGTATTAAGTCGAACTAAGTTATAGCAGTACTAAATTAAGTCGTACTAAGTTGTACTAAGTCGTAGTAAATCGTTGTAAATCACACTAAGTCGTAATAAGTCATAGCATTTCGCAACAAGCCGTACTAAATCGCAGTAGGACCCGTAGTAGTACCATTAACTCCAGTCGTAGTAGGAGCTGCAGTCGTACTAGCACCAGAAGTCGTGGTGCTTGTAGCAAGAGCTGCAGTGGGCTACTTGTAGTTGCAATAATGGTTGTTGCAGTTGTAGAATTCTGTTATAGTTGTTGTAATAAGAACTACAGGAATTGTAGGTTTTCGTGGTAAAACCCACGAGTTATAGAGAAACAACTGGCGGCACTAATGTTAAGATTACAACTAGGGTAAATAATGAATAAATCTTCTCTTGTCAATTATCATCAGTTAGAAATTTTAACTATAATCCTTATGATAATACTTTTAGAATTACTTATCACTATCGTTACTACTACTACTAACAACAATAATAACAATAAATTCATCATGATTTTTTCTTAATTATCATTATCTTTATTATCATTACCATTAATCCCATCAGAATACTAATACCAAAGGATGAAGATGATGACAATAACAAGAATAATATAAATGACAGAAAAAATAAAAAAATCACCATTACTCTCTATATCATTATTATATTTCTTATCACGAAAATGATGATACTACTAATAATCATGTAACGATAAATAAAATCAATAACAATCTCCATAACAACGACAATAAACAAATTAACAATAACAACGACGACAAAAAACATAATAACAAGAACGACAACATATAATCAATAATAAAACAATCACTATAATAACACCAGCAAATTACAACGACAACCCACCCAAGCTTACGACGGCGGTTAACGTTGTTTCCGCAGATATTCTACAAGCGTATCAAGTTGCTTCATAATCGCAATTGCAAAGTTTCGGTGCAAAAAAGGGAAACAGCTGACTCATACTGCCTCTTTCGTCACAGTTGCAAGTGCAAAGTGCTCTTAAGGCGATAGTTAACTGTTGAAGGTCGGGAAGGTAGCACATACGAGGGGGAGGTGGAGGGATAAGGAAAGTGGAAGAGGGGAGGTGGAGGGAAAGTGGAAGGAAGGGGAGGTGGGAGGTGAAGTGGAAGGAAGGTGGAGGGGTAAGGAAGTGGAAGGAAGGGGATGGAGGAAAGTGGAAGGGAAAGGGGGTGGTGGTGGTGGGAAAGTGGAAGAGGGGGAGGTGGAGGGAAAGTGGAAGAGGGGGAGGTGGAGGAAAGTGGAAGTGAGGGGGAGGTGGAGGAAAGTGGAAAAGGAAGGGGGAGTGGAGGAAAGGTGGAGAGGAAGGGGGGAGTTGGAGGGAAAGTGGAAGGAGGTGGGAGGTGGAGGGAAAGTGGAAGGAGGGTTGGAGGTGGAGGTGGAGGGAGGAAGTGGAAGAGGGGAGGTGGAGGGAAGTGGAAGGAAGGTGGAGGGATAAAGTGAAGGAGGGGTGAGGGTGGAGGAAAGTGGAAGGAGGGGGAGGGGGAGGGAAAGTAGGAAGGAAGGGGGAGGTGGAGGGAAAGTGGAAGGGAGGGGTGGAGGGAAAGTGGACGGGAAAGTGGAAGGGGGGGAGGGGAGGGCAAAGTGGAAGGAGGGGGGATGGTGGAGGGGAAGGAAGGAGGGGGAGGAGTGGAGGGAAAATGGAATGGAAGGGGGAGGTTGGAGGGAAAGTGGGAAGGAGGGGGAGGTGGAGGGAAAGTGGAAGGAGGGGAGGGAGGAGGAGGGAAAGTGGAAGGAGGGGAGGTGGGGAAAGTGGCAGGAGTGGAGGAGGTGGAGGGAAAGTGGAAGGAGGGGGGGTGGAGGCGAAAGTGTGAAGGACGGGGAGGTGGAGGGAAAGTGGAAGTCGAGGGGGAAGGGGCGGGTGAGATGGGGGAAAGTGAAGGAGGGGGAGGTGGAGGGCCGCAAGTGGAAGGAGGGGGAGTTGGGGGAAAGTGGAAGGAGGGGGAGGTGGAGGGAAAGGGAAGGAGGGGTGGAGGTGGAGGGATAAGTGGAAGGAGGGGGAGGGTGGAGGGAAAGTGGAATAGAGGGGCGATAGGTGGTGGGAAAGTGGAAGGAGGGGGAGGTTTGGAGCGGAATGTGGAAGGAGGGATTCTTCCTGGGGAGCTGGCAGGAAAGTGGATGGAGGGGGTAGGGGAGGTGCGATGGCGAATGTTCTGGATAGAAGGGGAGGTGGAGGGAATGTGGAGGAGGGGGCGAGGTGGAGGGAATGTGGAAGGAAGGGAGGTGGAGGGAAAGTGGAAGAAGGGGAGAGGTGGAGGGAAAGTGAGAAGGATGGGAGGGTGGTGGAAGGGAGGGAGCGGGAGGTGGAGGGGAAAGTTGCGAAGGAGGGAGTGGAGGGAAAGGGAGGAGCGGGAGGTGGAGGAAATGGACGAAGGGGAGGTGGAGGAAAGTGAGGAGGGGAGGTGAGGGAAAGCTGGAAGGAGGGGGAGGTGGAGGGAAAGTGGAGGAGGGAGGGGGGAAAGTGAATGAGGGGGAGGTGGAGGAAAGTGGAATGAGGGGGAGGTGGAGGAGAAAGTTTGGAATGAGGGGGATGGTGGAGGGAAAGTGGAAGGAGGGGATGGTGGAGGGAAGTGGAAGGAGGGGAGGTGGAGAGAAAGGGAAGGAGGGGGAGGTGCCGAGTGCGGCGTAGAGAAGGAGGGGAGAGTACGAGGCAAAGTGAATGAGGGTTGAGTGCGTGGGAAAGGGGGAGCGGCTCGAGGGGTGGAGGGAACAGTGGTAGCATGAGGGGGATATGGAGGGAAAGTGAAAGGAGTAGGTGGTAGGAAGTGAATTGAGGAGGTGGACGGAAAGGTGGAATGAGGGGGAGGTGGATGGAAGTGGAATGAGCGGTCGAGCGCTGGAGATAGAAGTGCTGAAAGGAGGCGGAGGTGGATGAAAGTAGGAATGAGGGGGGGAGGGTGGAGGCGAAAGATGGAAGGAGGGAGGTTGGAGGGAAAAGTGGAGGAGTGGGAGGGAGGGAAAGGGGAAGGAGGGGAGGGTGGTGGAAAAGGAGACAGCGGGGTGGAAGTGTAGCAGTAAAGGGAAGGAGCGGGAAGTGAGGTGGAGGGAAAGTGGAGAGACGGCGGAGGGAGCACGAGGTGGAAGGAAGATGAAGGGAGCGGGAGGTGGAGGGAAGGTAGAAGAGAGGGAAGTTGGAGGGAGCGGAAAATGTGAAGAAGGGGGGAGGGAGAAAGAGGGATATGTGCAGTGGGGGGGAGGAAGTGGAGGAAGAAATGGAGGGAGAGAAAGACGGGGGTGGAAAGAAGAGAGGAAAAAAGGGGTTAGACGAAAGAATAAATCAAACCAAAAGAAATGGAGGATAAATCAAAAAAAAGAAGAAATTCAAGCCAAAAGAAAAAGAAGATGATGATTATGGACGCAAAGAGATGTAACCAAAAAAGAAGAAAAAAAAAATAAAAAAAACAAAAAAACAAAAAAACGGAACAACAAAAAAACAGCCAGAACAAACAAACCAAACAATCGACAAAAAAAAGCACAAAACACACGCACAAACACACAAAAACCCAAAGGAACGATCGCGTGATCCAAGCCTCCGACAAGCGCCAGCTGCGGTGTCATGAACGGCCTGTCATGAACGGCCTGTCACGGACGAACGGCCTGTCATGAGCGAACGGCCTGCCCTTCCTGGTTACAAAAGGACGGCCGCCTGCAATTACCCCCTCAATTTCATTGCGTCTCAGTCACGTGACGTAAGGCGGTGCTTCTCTCTCTTTGTTTTTTTTTTTTTTTTTTTCTGCTTCTGTCTGTTTGTCTCTGTCTGTATGTATGTCTCTCTTTTATTCCTTATCCTCTCGCCGTCTTCATTTTGTACGTTCCACACACCCTCAATTTCACTGCGTCACAGTCACGTGACGTAATACGGTGCTTCTTTCTCTTTTCTTTGTTTTTTTTGTTTATATTTTTGCTTGTGTCTGTCTGTCTGTTTGTCTCTGTCCGTCTGTATGTCTCTCTTTTATTCCTTATCCTCTCGCCGTCTTCTTCTTGTACTTTCCACACACCCTCAATTTCACTGCGTCTCAGTCACGTGACGAAACTCGGTGCTGCGTTCTTGGTTGGACTTTCTTTTTTTATTTATATTTCTGCTTGTGTCTGTCTGTCAGTCTGTGTGTGTGTGTGTGTGTGTGTGTGTGTGTGTGTGTGTGTGTGTGTGTGTGTGTGTGTGTGTGTGTGTGTGTGTGTGTGTGTGTGTGTGTGTGTGTGTGTGTTTGTTTGTGTGATGTATGTATGTGTTGTGTGTGTGTGTGTGTGTGTGTGTGTGTGTGTGTGTGTGTGTGTGTGTGTGTGTGTGTGTGTGTGTGGTGTGTGTGTGTCTTTCATTCCTTATCCTTTCGCCTGCCATCCTCAGCTTGTACGTTCCACTCTCACTCTACTCGTACCCATCTATCCCTTTCTTTCTCTCTCTGTCTCTCTCTTTTTCTTCTTCCTTTTCTCCTCCCCCACTCCTTTCTTCCCTCTCCTTCTCCCTCATTTCCTTCCTTGTTCCCCTCTCCTTCCACTCCAAGTCTCCCTGCCTCCCTTCCTCCCTCTCTCTTTCCAATCCCTTTCCTTCTTTCCTCCCTCCCTCTCCTCCTTTTTCTCTCCTCTCCTCCCCATTCACCCTCCTCTTTCCTCCCTTTTCTCCCTCTCCCTCTCTCCCTCCTACTAAGTTCTCACCACAAGACCGCAAAAGACAAGACGGAAATGCTTCAGCTCCCTGTCCTTTCTCCTTCCCTCCCTCCTCTTGCCTCTCTGTCCCTTCTCCTTCCTCCCTACCCTCCCTCTTTTGCCTCCCTGTCCCTTCTCCTCCCTCCCTACCCCCCCCCTTTTGCCTCCCTGTCCCTACCCCTCCCTCCTTTGCTCCCTGTCCCTTCTCCTTCCTCCCTACCCCCCCTTTTGCCTCCCTGTCCCTACCCCTTCCCTCCTTTGCCTCCCTGTCCCTTCTCCTTCCCTCCCTACCCCTCCCCTCCTTTGCCTCCTGTCCCTTCTCCTTCCCTCCCTACCCCCTTTTTGCCTCCCTACCCCTCCCTCCTTTGCCTCCTGTCCCTTCTCCTTCCCTCCCTACCCCCTTTTGCCTCCCTGTCCCTACCCCTTCCTCCTTTGCCTTCCTTCTCCTTCCCTCCCTACCCACCCTCTCTTTGCCTCCCTGTCCCTTTCCTTCCCTCCCTCCCTCCCCTCGCCTGGAGCCTCCCTACCTTCTCCTTCCCTCCCTACCCACCCCCTCTTTGCCCTCCTGTCCCTATTTTCCCTCCCCCCCTCCCTTTCCTGGAGTCACAACCATCTACTCGGGTTTATCTTCGTTTTAATCTGTCCATATCCCTGCTCGAGTATCCTATGCTCTATTCGGTCGCATCCTACCGCGTCTTGCAACATATACAACATATTTCCTAGTACGTCCTTCTGCAACCATATCCTATATCTATTCCAGCCACATCTACCACATCTTGATACATCCTTCTGCATCCTGCCGTATACTGCTACATCCTACAACATCATGCAGCATCCTATCACACCTAACTGTATCTTGCTACAACCTATCACATCCTACCACACCTTTCTACTTCCTACTACAACCTTCTGCATCCCTCCATGTCTCCCATGCCCAAACCTTTGTGGCCTCACCCTACCACATCCTTACCCCATTCTACCCCTTCCTGCTCAATCCTACTCACATATCCTACCACACCTTGCTCCATCCTTCCCCTCCCTCCCTCCCTACCTGCCTAACCCCACCCATATCCCCGCCACATCCTTCCCTTCCCTCCCTAACCCCCCCCATCCCCGCCACATCCTACCACATCCTTCCCTCCCTCCCTGCCTGCCCAACCCCACCCCCGTCCCCGCCACATCCTTCCTCCCACCCTGCCCAACACGCCCATCCCCACCACATCCTTCCTCCCTCTGCCCACCCCACCCCATCCCCGCACATCCTTCCCCCCTCCCTGCCCAACCCCACCCCCATCCCCGCCACATCCTACCACGTCCTTCCCCTCCCTCCTGCCCAAACCCCACCCCATCCCCGCCACATCCTACCACGTCCTTCCCTCCCTTCCTGCCCAACCCCACCCCCATCCCCGCCACATCCTACCACATCCTCCCTCCCCTCCCTGCCCACCCCACCCCATCCCCGCCACATCCTACCACGTCCTTCCCCTCCCTCCCTGCCCAACCCCACCCCCATCCCTCCTATCCCCAACCCCACCCCCATCCTATCCCCATCCTACCCTGCTCCCACCGCCCCTAACCGAGTTACTGCCGCTGCCTCCTTCGCTCCGGAATAAATGAAGTGTGAAAGCGAAAGTGATGGCGAGAGGGGGGGTGGTGATGGCCGGGTGGGGGTACGGGTGGGGGGCTCGCTGAGTGTCATGGGGTTGATTAAATTTTCAACATCTTCGCTTTTTCTTCGTCTTCTTTTTTCTTCTTCCGCGTCTTTCTCCTCCGACCTCTTCATTTCTTTCCTCTTCTTCCCTTTTTCTTTCTTATTCTTTCTTCCCTTTTTCTTTATCTTATTCTTCCTCCTCTTCTTTCGCTGCTTCTTCACCTTCTCCTCCTCCTCCTCATCTCCTTCTTTCCTTCCTACTTCTCTTCTTATTCTTCCTCCTCCTTTTCATTACAATCATTATTATCATTATTACAATTACTATCATTGCCTTTCTCCTTGCAATAAAAAAAAACATATTCCTAATGCAGCTTGAGGCAGAAAATACCTTCCAGCAAAACAATATACTCAAATAATCTGAATTAATCTAATTTCAAATAAAACCGCATAACTATATTATAGTATGAATTAGAAAATACAAAGAAAAGATTAATACAAAAATTAAAGATAAAGTGTCTAAACCACACAAACACAAAAAAAGATAAATGAAAAATATCAGACAAAAAACAAAAAGGTGTAAGAAACATGATACGAGTAAAAAAGTAAAAGATTAATGGATAAACAAACCTATAAATAGGTGTGGACAAATACACACACAAACACGAATGCATAACACAAAGACATGCGATTAACGCCTGGATATGAATACATATACATATCCACATAATGTACATATACGTACATGCCTCTCTCTCTCTCTCTCTCTCTCTCTCTCTTCCTTTCTTTTTCTTCCTCTTTCTTTAACTTTCTTTCTCTCTTTCTATTTCTTTCTCGTTTGCTTTCTATTTCTTTCTCTTATTTCTCTTCCTCTTTCTCTCCCCTCTCGCTCCCTCTCCCTCCCTTTCTCCTTCCTTCACTCCCTCCCTCCTTCTCTTCTCTCCGCTCCTTTTCTCCTCCTTCCCTCACTCCCTCCCTCAGGGACCTCCCTTTCTCCTTCCACTCAGTCTTTCTCCTTCTCTCTCTCTTTCTTCCATCTCTCCACTCCACATACACGCGTTACCCTACGCCGTGGTAACAGACAGTTGCCGAGAGCCGAGAGAGAGAGAGAGAGAGAGAGAGAGAGAGAGAGAGAGAGAGAGAGAGAGAGAGAGAGAGAGAGAGAGAGAGAGAGAGAGAGAGAGAGAGAGGAGGAGAGGACGAGAGTGAAAGTGAAAGAGAGAGACAAACACACTGATTTCGTCTCGTATCCTATCATAGTATTTTTTTATCGATGCGTTTACCTGTGCCGCATGCTTTATCAATTTTCTTTCATTTCTCCATTTATCTTTTATTTCTTTGTTCCTTTTTTTCGTTTCCTCTTTTTTCTGAATAGCGTAAGATCTATCGATGCGTCTGTCTGTCATGCTTTCTCCATTTTCTTTCATTTCTATATTCATCTTTTTCTTCGTTTTTTTTTCGTTTCCTCTTATTATTCCTCTCATCTGTTCATAAATACTACTACTACTACTACTACTACTACTACTACTACTACTAATAATAATAATAATAATAATAATAAATTAATAAATAATGACCTGTTCATAAATACGGATAATAATAGGAAAAAAATACGAAAATACAAAAAGCCAAATAAAGAAGTCAAAGAAAATGAATAAAACATAACAGACAGACGGAGAGAGAAAGGCAGAGAGAAATGAAGAAAAGGCAGAAAGAAAGACAAGAAATAAAAGGCAGAAAAAAGAAACAGCGAAAGGCAAAAATCCCCGGCCACGATTGCAGGACTCGCAATGGCGGCAGAACCACCCCCTCCCCCCCCCACCCCCCCCCCACCCATCTTAGCAATACCTCAGTTACGCACTAAACGGGAACCGCAACGGGACGCTTACTGTTAACAGGCAGCGAAGGGAATAACGGAGAAAAGGTATAATTACAGAGGGGGGAAAGGAAGAGCTGCAGAGAGCGGAAGTGACAGGAAGGAGGAGAACGTAACGCTAAAATAAACAAGCAAACAGAAGCACACAGACGCAGACATACACTCACAGAAGCATGCACGCACACGCAGATACACAAACACGTTTCCTCTCTCTGCCTCTCTCTATCAGACAGACAGACAGACAGACACACATACACACACGCACTAAAAGTAAGGGGGTCATCATGAACAAACCTGAATCAAAACAACGGGTTAGAAGAACAGGAAATAACACACATACACCAGTCTCTGTTCCTTCCTCTCTCTCTTTGTCATTCGTCCTATTTTTCATTCTTCGTTTTTTTTTTTGCCGTCCTCTTTATCTCGTTTCTCTCTTTCTCCCTCTTCGATTTTTCTATCTGTTTGCTCTTATAATTTTATCCCTGTCTTGATCTGCCACTGTCTATCCATGCGTTTCCTTTAATTTCTTAATCCTATTTTCTTTCCTCTTCCTCTCGCCCCTAGCTCATTTTCATCAACACTAGCCTCATCTACCCCAAACCTTTCACCCCCCCCATCCCCATCTACCTCCATATCTCGCTCCTAGCCCTCTCCACCCCCATCCCTCATCCCAAGCTCCACCACCCCCACATCTAGCCCCTAGCCCTCTCCACCCCATCCCTATTAACACTAGCCATCAGCCCCACCCCCCCCCTCTCGCCCCCCAGCCCCTCAACTCCCATTCCCCTCGCCCCCCCCCAGACCCACCACGCCCATATCACGCCCCTAGCCCTCTCCTTTCCCATTACTCGCCCCCAGCCCCATCCACCCCCCACATCACGCCCCTAGCCCTCTCCACCCCATCCCCCACCCCAGCCCCATCTACCCCCACATCACGCCCCCAGCCCCATCTCCCCATCCCTTTCGCCCCCCAGCCCCATCCACCCCATCCCCTCGCCCCACAGCCCCATCCAGCCCCATCCCCTCGCCCCTAGCCCCATCCTCTCACCCCCAGCCCCATCTACCCCTACATCACGCCCCCAGCCCCATCCACCCCCATCCCTCTCGCCCCCCAGCCTCATCCACCCCCATCCCCCTCGCCCCCCAGCCCTATCTACCCCCACATCACGCCCCCAGCCCCATCCACCCCCAGCCCCCTCGCCCTCCACCCCAGCCCCTTTCACACGCCGCCTCGAGCTCGTCACAACCGGGCGGTTTTTGGCTCACCCTTTACGCCCGCATTGAAGTCACCCACACGCCCGCGCCGAGAAAAAGCCCTCGAGTTAATGGCCAAAGATTTGGATTTTTTTCTTATTTTTTTTAATTATTATCATTTTTAATGGCGTCTTTTTAATTGCAACATATCTTGATTTTGTTTCATTCTTTATTATAATGGCTTCTACTTAACTGCTAGAGTTTTTTTTTATATATTAGCTTCTATTTCGTTATCTTCACTCTGATTTTTCCCTTTTCTTTTATCTACCTTTTTATCTACCTATCCATAGCTCTGTTTTTCGCTTTCGCTCTAATTCTTTCTTCCTGTTCTATTTCTTCTTCGTCGCCTTCGACTGAATCACAATTTTCCTCCTCTTCTTTGACCACTGAATGTCGACGAAAGAAAGAGGAAAGAATTGAGAAAATCCGAAATAATAATAAATCTCAAATTGGGTTTGCACGTGGAACGGGAGAGAAACGGATAAATATAAAATAAGGGGTAAATAAATAACTACGAATCTGCTGATAGAGATGGAGAATAAGAAAAAAATCACGAACAATCATGAAACTACGATCACATACGACACGGGGAGGAATTAAGAGGATGTGAAATTGGGAAGAGAGAAGGAATGCAAATAAAACAAGGAATAACTGTCATTGTAAGGCGGAGAGAGAGAGAGAGAGAGAGAGATAGAGAAGAGAGTGAGAGAGAGAGAAGAGAGAGAGAGAGAGAGAGAGAGAGAGAAGAGAGAGGAGAGAGAGAGAGAGAGAGATGAGAGAGAGAGAGGAGAGGGAGAGAGAGAGAGAGAGAGAGGGAGACGGGAGGGAGGGAAGGGAGGGAGGAGGGTGAGGAGAGGAGGAGGGAGGAGGGAGAGGAGAGAGAGAGAGAGAGAGGGAGGAGGGAGGAGGGAGGGAGGAGAGGGAGGAAGGAGAGTGATGAGTGAGTGAGTGAGTGAGTGAGGGAGAGAGAGAGAGAGAGAAGAGAGAGAGAGAGAGAGAGAGAGAGAGAGGAGAGAGAGAGAGAGAGAGAGAAGTCTTTGAATAACTTTATGACAGAAACAAGCACGGGTACAAAATGACAAAGACAAAAAAAGCTTGACTTTCATGCAGAAAAAAAGACAAACAAACAAATCCAAATCTTTCTTCAGTGACAACAAATTTTCCCTCAGAAATTTCAGCACTACCCGACTCACTCTTCCTTAGGGGGGGGGGGGGGGAAGGAGGAGGAGAAGAGCCGATGATTTGCAATTTACGCCTCTCCATCCCATGTAATAGGCGAGTCTCCGTTGAAGCTTGGCGCTCTGCATGACTGGAGTACTGGTGACGAACATAGGAAGAGAGGAAGGAGGGGAAAGAGAGGGAGGGAGAGAGTGATGAGAATAGGGATGGAGAGGATGGGAGAAGGATGGAGGAAGGGGAGAAGGATGGAGGAGGATGGGGAGAAGAGAGAGAAGGGATGAGGGAGAGGGGGGGATGGGGAGAGAGGGGCAGGAGGAGGGAGAAGAAGGGGAAGGAGAAGATACAGAGAGAGAGAGAGCAGAGAGAGAGAGAGAGAGAGAGAGAGAGAGAGAGAGAGAGAGAGAGGAGAGAGAGAGAAGAGAGAAAGAGGAGAGAGAGGAGGGAGAGAGAGAGAGAGGGAGAGAGGGAGAGAGGAGAGAGAGAGAGAGAGAGAGAGAGAAGAGAGAAGAGAGAGACGAGAGAGAGAGAGATGAGAGAGAGAGAGAGATGAGAGAGAGATGAGAGAGATGAGAGAGATGAGAGATGAGAGAGAAGAGAAGAAAGAAAGAAAGTGAAGAGAGAAAAGAGAAGAGAAGAGAATAAAAAAAAAAATAAAGAAAGAGGAGAAAAGGAAAGAAAAAAACAAAATATACAAACAAAAACCAGGAAAACGAAAGAAAAGAACATAAAAAAAGAAAACAAAAAAAGAGAAAACAGACCACCCAAAAATATAATAATAATGAAAATTATTATTACTATTATCGTTATCATAATAATAATAATAATAAAAATAAAATAATAATAATAATAATAATAATAAAATAAAATAAATAAATAATAAATAACAATATAAATAAATAATAATAAATAACAAGCGAGAAGAAAAAGTGGAGGATCGAGGATCGAAGGCGCAGCATCCGCCCGCCCGCCCGCGCGCCTGCTCCCCGCCGTCGAGAGCGCGAGTTCGGCCCCTCAGTATGGCGGGAAATCCGAGACGCGCATGAGACGTAAACATTACCGCGGGAGAAAGGTGCTACCTCCCGCGCACACTCCACTCCACTCCACTCCGCTCCGTTCCGCTCTACTCCACTACAATCCACTCCGCTCTACCCCAATCCACTCCGCTCCACTAAGCTCTACTCCGATCTACTCCGCTCCACTCTACTCTGATCTACTCCCCTAAGCTCTACTCCACCGCTCCGCTTTACTCCACTCAACTAAGCTTTACTCTACTCCACTCGACTCACAGCGTTACTATAATCTCCTCTGCTCCATTCCACTCCACTTAATTCTACACTATTCCACTCTAAACAACCTCAACTTTAATCCACTTTGTTCCAATCCACTCCACTCCACTTAACTCTCAACTCTACTCTATTCCACTCCACTCAGCTTTACGCTAATCCACTTTGTTCCACTCCACTCCACTTAACTCCATCCTATTCCACTCCACTCATCTACACTCTATTCTACTCTACTCCACCCAGCCTCTGCTCTTATGCCATTCTCCCATGCCTCTAACAATACTCACTGCATCCTCTTCTACGCCACCTCACTCAACTGAACGAAACCCAACTCCTTTCCACTCAACTCAGCCCCTGTCTTATCCGCTCTTCCACTCCCCACTTGACTCCATTCCATTCCACTCCGCTCTACTCTCCATTCTTACCGAGTCCTCCTGCATCCCCCTCCACTCTGGCTTTATTCTATGCTACTCAAATGAACCCCTCTCTACTCCCTTTCCACTCCACTCGCTTTCGTTAAGCTTCTCCCCTCACACTCCCTCTCCCCCTCTCCCATCCCATCTCCCCCTCCTCCTCTCTCCCCTACTCCCCTCTCTCTCCCACTCCTACCCCTCTTCTCTCCCACTCCCTACTCCCCCCTCTCTTCTCCACCTCACCCCCCCCCTTCTTCACCCCATCCCCCTCTCTCTCCACTCTAACTCCCAATCCCCCCCCTCTCTCACCCCAACTCCCCTCTCTCTCTCTCTCCCACTCCAACTCCCCCCCTCTCGTCTCTCCCACTCCTCTAACTCCCCCCCTCCTCTCACTCCCAACTCCCCGTCTCTCTCTCTCTCTCCCAACTCCCCGTCGCTCTCTCTCTCTCCCAACTCCCCCCTCTCTCCCCACTCTCAACTCCCCACCCCTCTCTCCCACTCCCAAACTCCCCCCACTCTTCTCTCCACTCTAACTCCCCCCCTCTCCATCACTCCCCCACTCACCCCTCTCTCTCAACTCCCAACTCCCCGTCTCCTCTCTCTCCTCTCTCCTCCTCCTCCCTCCCACTCCCCCCCTCTCTCGCTCTCTCCTCTCTCTCCCACTCCCAACTCCCCTCTCTCTCCCTTCCACTCCTAACTACCTCCCCCCTCTCTCTCACAAACCAACTCCCCGTCTTTCTCTCTCTCTCCCCAACTCCCCCCTCTCTCTCTCTCCCTCTTCCAACTACACCCGCACTCTCGTCTCTCTCTCTTTTCTCCCCAGCTCCAACTCCCCTCTCTCCACACCTCAACTCCCCCACCCTCTCCTCTCTCCTCTCCCAACTCCCCAACTCCTCCTCTCCCCCTCTCCCACTCCCAACTCCCCCCTCTCTCTCCTCTCACCACTCCTCCCCCCTCTCCCCTCTGTCCCTCTCCCAACTCCCCCCCTCTCTCTCTCCTCCCTCTCTCCAACCCCCCTCCTCTTCTCACCCACTCCCAACTCCCCCCCCCTCCCTCTCCCCACTCCCTCCTCCCCACTCCCTCTCTCCCTCTCCTCACCCCCCTCTCTCTCCCTCCCCCACCAACTCCCAAACTCCCCCCCTCCTCTCTCACTCCCCAACTCCCTCCTCTCTCTCTCTCCCCTCTCCCAACCCCCCCCCTCTCTCCCCTCTCACTCCAACTCCCCCTCTCCTCCTCACTCAACTCCCCCTCTCTCTCCCACTCCCAACTCCCCCCCCTCTCTCTCTCCCTCTCCCACCCACTCTCTCCCACTCCCAACTCCCTCTCTCTCTCTCCCAACCCCCCCCTCCCCCCTCTCTCTTCTCCCACTCCCAAACTCCCCCCCTCTTTCCTCTCTCTCTCTCTCTCCCTCACCCAACTCCCTCCCTCTCTCCTCTCTCTCAACTCCCTACCCCCTCTCCTCTCCTCCTCCCCCCCCCTCTCTCTCTCTCAACCCCCTCTCTCTCTCCCACTCCCTCCTCTCCCAACCCCCCCCGCTCTCTCTCTCCTCCTCACCAACTCCCCCTCTCTCCTCTCCCCCACTTCCCAACTCCCCCCCTTCCCTCCTCCCTCTTCCAACTCCCACTCTCTCTCAACTCCCCACTCCCCTCTCCTCTCTCTCTCCAAACCCCACCACCCCTCCTCTCTCTCACCCACCCAACCTCCCCCCCTCTCCTCTCTCCCACTCCCAACTCCCCCCCCTCTCTCCCTCCTCCCACTCTTCTCTCTCCCAACTCCCCCAACACTCCCCCTCTCTCTCCCTCTCCCTCTCTCTCTCTCCCCACTCCAACTCCCCTCTCTCCTCTCCCACTCCCACTCCCCCCCCTCCCTCCTCTCCTCCCAACTCCCACCCTCCTCTCTCCTCTCCCCCCACTCCCAACTCCCCCCGCCTCCTCTCTCCTCTCCCAACTCCCCCCCCTCTCTCTCTCCCAACTTCCCCCTCTCCTCTCTCCCTCCAACTCCCCCTCTCTCTCTCACTCCCACTCCCCCCCCGCCCTATCTCTCCCAACTCCCCTCTCTCCTCTCCCACTCCCAACTCCCCCCACTCCCAACTCCCCTCTCTCTCCTCCCCAACTCCCCCCACCCTTCTCTCTCTCTCCCTCTCCCTCCCAACTCCCCCCCCCTCTCTCTCACTCTCTCTCTCTCCTCTCCCTCTCCCCAACTCCCCCGCGACTCATGCAAACTCCAAAAAATCTTCCTTTGTTCCCTCCTCGCCTCTCCTCGTTTCGCCACTCATCCAACACTGAAGTAACCCCCAGAATTACTCTTTATCCTCCAGGTCATCTTTCACTTCTTCATTCTCCTATCTCTTTCTTCTTTTACTCGCTCGTTCTTTCTTTCTTTTCCCTATCTATCTTTTTTTTTTTTTTTTTTTTTGGCCTTTCTCGCTTCTCCCTCTCCGCTGACTGGTTAGCTCTGCGCCCCCCCCTCTCTCTCTTCTCTCCCCGCTTCCTTACTCACTCTCTTTCTCTTCCTTTATACTCCTTCGCTCAATACTTCCTCGTCCCTTTACTTACGCCTTACTCATACTCTCTCTCCTCTCTACTTTCTCTCTCTCCTCTCTCTCAATCTCGTCCACCATCTTCGTCTCCTCTCTTTCTCCTCATACTCTCCCTCCCCTCCCCCCCACCCCACTCCCCCTCCCCCACAATCTCTCCTCCCTTTCCCCCTCACCTCTCTCTCCCTTCCCCCCTCTTCCCCTTTCTGCCCTTCTCCCTCCCTACCCATCATCTAATCATCACCACAAATCGAACAGCCCACTCTCGAGTCCCACTCACTCTCTCACCTTCCACAACCTCACAACTGACCCCCCCCATGTATTACTTTACTTAATAGGATTAGAGAAGAGAGAGAGAGGAGAGAGAGAGAGAGAGAGAGAGAGAAGAGAGAGAGAGAGAGAGAAGAGAGAAGAGAGAAGAGAGAGAGAGAGAGAAAGAGAGAGAGAGAGAGAGAGAGAGAGAAGAGATGAGAGAGAGAGAGAGAGAGAGAGAGAGAGTAGAGAGACGAGAGAGAAGGACGAGAGGGCATGAGGATGAGATGGCAGAAGAGAGAGGCTAGAAAGAGATGAGCAGAGAGAAGAGTAGAGAAGATTGAAGTGAAGAGAGGAGAAGAGAGAGAGGTAGAAGAGAGAGAGGGGAGGTGTAGAGTTAAGAGAAGTGGTTTGATGATCGTAGATGTCAGAGAAGCGGAATTTTTGCAGAGAGGTTTATGATTAGTATTATGAGATGAGAGAGAGAGAGTATAGAGTAGGAAGAGAGAGGAGTTGAGGCAATGATAGAGATGAAGAGAAGAAAGAGAGAGATTGGGATGATGAGAAGAAGAGTGTAGACGAGAGAGTGAGTGTTAGTAATAGTATGAGATGGTTGATCTGTCAGTAGAGTATGAGAAGAGAGAAGAGAAGAGAGGCCAGTTTTAGTAGTAATAATTTAAGTTAAAGAGAGAGATAAGCGTGACTAGATTACCTTTCATGTAGTAACATGAGTGTAATTGGAGTTAAAGTTTTGTATATTCACTTATGACGAGATATTTTAGAGAAAGAGGAAAAGAAGATAAGCAAGGCAGACAGAGAAAGAGGATAAGAGAGATAAAAACCAGACATGAGAAAGAGAAAGAGAGAAGAAACCAGACAAGAGAAAGAGAGAACAGAGGCAGAAGACAGACGGACGAGATAACCGGATATACGCCCCGAAAACATGGACACCCGGTTCGATTAATCTCGCCGGAGCCAAGTAATCGCTCGACCCAGTCTGACCCGGTTTTCGGCTCAGTCCCTACACTGCCTCCTCGTCTTCCCCGTATCAGGAAATAAATAAATCAATCGATCAAAGAAATAGCAACACAAACAATTATGATAATGTTGATCACCATGACAAGTACAAAAACAACAACTATAATAATAGTAATGATAATGACAGTGTTAATAATAATAATAATTATTATAAAATATAATAATCTACATAACGTAATGAACAATAACAATAATGATAACAATAATAACAACACCAATAACACGAACATTAGTACAACTTGATAAAGACACCAAAAATGACCCTCCGTTAATTCCAGTTTCCCGAGCAAGAACCTGGACGCCGACATGGCCCTCTTTCCGGCCTTCCCAGGGCAAATCCGACCGACATGCAGACAGGATAACGCGAATAATACATATATCAAACTTTTCTTAGTTAATAGAACTTGGTACATGGACAAAAGGTAATCGCAGACACAGAGGTATGGCAATTGAGGCGAATTTCGCACACAAATAGTACATACATGGATACGTCGTATGTGAACAACATAAATTACATATGTGCATATAATACACATACATATACATAAATACGCACGCACACAAACAGACAAGAAGATCCTTATCTCAGTCACACATAGCCCCCTCCCTTCTCTCTTCCCGTGCAACGACAGACGTCTAGTAATTCCAGACAACGTCAACGGCAGACAGACACAAGCCCCTACTCTCCCCCATTGCACCGGCAGATGCACACACACAGATACAGACACAGACACACACACACACACACACACACACACACACACACACACACCACACACACACCACACACACACAACACACACACACTCACTCACTCACTCTCACCAGACACCTCACCACACACACACTCACGGACCCACCTCACAACGCACTCGCATGGACACGCGTCGTGAGGACTTTTATCCCCCATCATCCCTGCTCCTCGTTCCTCATCCTGCTCTCCTGCTTCGCGCCTCGATCACCACCTTCGGACACCGCGCCTGCTCTCATCAGTGAAAGTACAGGCGGCGAATACAGTTGCTGCTGCTCACACTCAGTGTAACGAGACTGTGTGTGTGTGTGTGCTGTGTACTCACCGTGTCCCTTCGTTGAAAGTGAGCGTCTTCTGCCTTTTATTACGTATATGTAGTTTTTTTCTCTCTCCTTTCTTCTGATGTGTTAAATTCTCAGGCCGGACGTCAGCAGCATCTCCCGTAGAACGCCTCCAGTTTACAGAAACAGACGACACTTAAAAAAAACAAATGAAAAAAACACAGACAAACACCAAACAGGTTGATCAGCACGAGCGCATGACCCACTGAAACACGTCCGAGCCACGTGAGAACGAGGGAGCAGCGAGGGACCGTACACACACGAGTAACGCCTGAGCGGCACTGACATAAACACACAAGTGAACGTGTAACCTCTTGGGATCAGCTGGCGGGGGTTGCCAGGCTGTGTTTTTTTCTTCTTTCTTCTTATCGGAAGGCCGTTCAGCGTCCATACATTCTGCGAGGGAGTTCGGATATGTGCGCACTTTTCTTTTTCTTTTTTGTAATTATGAATATCACAAATAGTTGGAAAAAGAAAGCTCATTTTCTTACACACAATCAAGACCTGCATTCGATAAACTACCAACCACCATTTAATCAACCTAAAAAAAAAAAGTGAATTTGACAACTACCTTCCCTCTCTGAAATACTCCTTCCGATTTGGCATTTTCTCGAAAGTAACTATTTTTTTATTATTATTATTCCAGCGGGTGCGCGGCAAGGCCGACCATAAGAGAATGTGAGGGGCTGGGGGAGGGGTGGAGGGGGAGGAGGGGCTGCTGAGCTGACCCACTGGCCACTTGGAGAGGGCAGGGGAGGAGGGAAAGGGGGAGTTGCTGAACTGACCTACTGATGCTGGGGAGAAGGGAAGGGGGAGGGAGTTGCTGACTGAACCCCTTGCCAGGTTGGAAACACGCAAATGCTCATTTTGTTCGCTACTCATTTTCTTTCTCGCAGATATTTGAATTCCAACATGAATAACGCAACAAAACAAAACAATGTCCATCCACACTTAAAAAACAAAACATGAATAGCAATCCCATAATTATTTCACTTAAGAAACAATCATTAAACGAAAACTATCTCGCTATTGCTTGCACCAAAAACGCCCTTTGCTCGCAGGCGCATCCCCATCCACTGTCGTTGCTCGCTACGACGCGTCCGCCAAAAACGACACATTTTCCAACCGGGACCCACTGTCCACTTGGAAAGGGGGGAGAGGAGAGGGGAGAGGGGAAGGAATGGGAAGTGGAAGTGCGAAGTGGAGGAAAGGGGAAGGGGGAAGAAGGGGACGAGAGGGAAAGGNGCTGA
>NW_020871855.1:109689-116656 GCF_003789085.1 Penaeus vannamei
TCTCCTTGCATCTCACGGGCTACCAACCACCCCATCCCCCCCCCTTCGTAGTAGAAAAACTTGTCTCCGTTTCCAAACATCTTCTCTCCGCCGCGCTCTCATCTGACATCATTGGCTGGGGAGTATTATTACCTTGCTGGGAGTCGAAAGCTGCCGGGGCGGTTGGCTGCTGATTCGCCAGTCGGTCGGAACGCACGTCGAGGGAGGGAGGGGAGGGAGGGGAGGATGAGGGGGAGGGAGGGAGGGAGGGAGGGAGGGAGGGAGGGAAGGAAGGAGGGAAGGAAGGGAGGGAGGGAGGGAGGGAGGGAAGGAGGGTAGGAGGAAGGAGGGAGGGGAGGGAGGGAGGGAGGGAGGAGGGAGGGAGAAGGAGGGAAGGAAGGAGGGAGGGAGGGGGGAGGGGAGGGGGGGAGAGTAGGGAGAAGGAGGGAGGGAGGGAGGGAAAGGGAGGGAGGGGAGGAGGGGAGGAGGGAGGAAGGAGTAGGGAGGGAAGGGAAGGATGGAAGATAGGAGGAGGTGAGAGATGAGGGGAAGAAAGAAAGGAAAGGAAGGAGGGGAGGGAGGATAGGAATGAGAGGAAGGAGGAGGGAGGGAGAAGACAATGAAGGAAGAACGGAGGAAGGAGAGATAGGATGAGGGAACGAAGGAAGGAAGGAAAGGAGGGGAGAGAATGAAAGAGGAAGAGAAAGAAGGAGAAAAGAAGGAAAGAGTAAAAGAAGCGAAGGGGAAAGAGAGAAAAAAGAGGGAAATATAGCAAGGAAGTGTAGGTTGATAGTAAAAGAACAATAAATTTACATGTACGTCAATCTATGTGCGTGTGTGCATCTGTGTCTGTGCAATTGCGTGCATAGCAAGTGCGTGTTTGCATTCCGGAAGCCATTGGTAGGTGTGTCTGCGCGGATGTAAGTATGAGAGCACTTGCACTTACGCGTGTCTGCATGTGTGCGTGTGAGTGCGCGTGCATGCATTACTTATCCGAATATGGTGTACATGCATTACTTATCTTATCAATAGCTTATAATATTACTATATTTATTACTATACTTATATATATGACTATACTTATAATATTACTTATAATATTACTTATAATATTTGAATATATACTTTCATTAATAGGCAGAGAAACACATTCTACTTTAACACTTAATCATGACTTTTTTTTTTTCAAAGTTTTTATTAATCACTTTTTTGGGGGTAAGAGGTGTGGGAGGGGGGGGGAGGGGGGGGAGGTAAAGATGCAGACATGCTTATGCCAAATGTATTCGTTGTGTAGAAAATGGCATTAAGTTCAGCATGGTTATTGTCTGGAGTTTTTGAAGCATTTATGTTATGTCTTCATGCATGCTGAATCAACTGGGTGAGGGATTTAGACGCACATAGTATGTGTATGTGTATGTGTGTGTTTTTGATTGAGCGTTGTTTTTGCGTGGTGTGTGTGTGTGCTTGAGTAATTGCGTGTGTGTGTGTGTTTGTGAGTGTGTGTTGTGTGTCCTGTGTAGTATAAATAGAATAATAGAATTAGTATTGTTTAATCTATATTATGTTCGCACAATTATTATCTCTTTCCCACCTCTCTCATCTCTCTTCGTCTCTCGTCTCTCTCTCCTCTTTCTCTCTCTCTCTCTCTCTTCTATCTCTCTCTCTCTCTCTGCCTCTCTCTATCTCTATCTATTATCTTGTTTTCTCTCTCCCTCATCCCCTCCCTCTCCATTCTGTCTGTCTAATTCTATCTCTCTCCCTCCCCCCCCCTACTCTTTCTCTCTCTCTCTCTCTCTCTCTCTCTCTCTATCATCTATCTATCTATCTTTTTTCCTCTCTCGCCCTCATCACCCCCCCTCTCTCTCTGTCTGTCTATCTCTTCTCTCTCCCCCCCCCCCCCTCTCTCTCTCTCTCTACTCTCTCTCTCTCTCTCTCTCTCTCTCATCTCTCTCTCTCTCATACTCTACTTCATCACCTCCACTCTCTCTCGATCTCAATCTCTCTACCTTCTCATCTCCCTGTCTCGAAATTCCGTCAAACAGTCCCATTTGTCTTTATTTGGAGAGTTTTAATGGAGCTGTCAACCAGAGGGATGATAAATGGGGTCTGATGCCAATATGCCTTGTTGTATATGTTAGTTTTGACGTGTGTGTGATTATGTGTTGTCTGTTTGGAAGTGAGATTGTATGTATGTGTATGTGTATGTGTGTTGTGTGCGTTGGTGTGCTTGTTTGTGTGTTGATGTGTGTGGTGTGTGTGTTGTCTTATTTCTTGCTTTATTGTGGTGTGTGATGTGTTATTCCTTGCTTTATTAGGTGTGTGTGTTATTTCTTGCTTAATGCTAGTGTGTGTGTGTGTGTGTTTTTCTTTTCTTTAAATTGTGTGTGTAGTGTGTTCTTATTCATTGCTTTTATTGTGTGTGTGTCTTATTTCTTGCTTTATTGTGTGTGTGTGTGTTTACGTCTTTGCGTGTGTTTGTACATATATTTCTTGGCGTAATGTCAGCTGCGGTTGGAATGACCACTCACATATATATATATATATCTCGAATCTGAATAAAATAACGTGTTTTACGAATTCCTTCCATCAAATATTACACACATTAACCCAATGATTAAAAAAGGACTTATCAGCACTCAGACTCAAAGCCCAAAGAACGAAAGGGGGCTTAAAAAGAGAGATAATTCTAATATATTATATTCAGAAAAAGAGCATTTTTAAGAAGTAAGTTTTTTTGTGGTAATTAGATCAATCTAAGAATTTGTTTTATTTTGTCCTTAAGTGGTGGTGATGTGTTCGTTTGATAATGAGGTTTGTATATAATTGTTTTGTGTGTGTGTTTGTTTGCGGCGTGCTGTGGTGCTTTGTTTGTGGCGTGGTGTGTGTGTGTGTTTTGTGATGTGTGTTTGTTTTATGTAGTTGTATGTGTGTTTGCTGTGTTTTGTCTCTGTGTGTGTATGTGTTTGTGTGTGTGTTGGTGTGTGTGTGTTTGTTTGCGTGTGTGTGCGTGTTGTTTGGTGTGATGGTGTTTGTTTTTGCGCGCGTGGTGTGTGTGTTTGTTTGCGCGTGGTGTGTGTGTTGTTTTGCGCGTGTGTGTGTTGTTTTGTGTGTGTGTTTGTTTGCGCATGTGTGGTGTGTTTTGTGTGTTGGTGTTTTGTTTGCGTCGTGGTGTGTGTGTTTGTGTGTGTGTGGTGTGTATGGTGTGTGTGTGTTTGTGTGTGTGTGTGTGTTTGTTTGTGTTGTTTTGTTTGTTTGCGCGTGGTGTGTGTGTTTGTGTGTGTGGTTTTGTTAGCGCGCGTGTGTGTGTATGTGTGTGTGGTGTGTGTTTCATGAATATTTTCTGTTTTATTCTAACCAGTTTTTTTCATGCATTATTTCTGTCTATATCCTTCAATATACGGTTCTTTTAATTAACGAAGAGGTGGAAAAGTGATACAAAGAAAGTGAGAAGAAGGCGGCAAGGAAGGAAAGAGAAGAGAAAAATAGAGGATGAATTTGGAAAGAAAAGAAAGAATAATAATATATACTATATATATATAGTAAATATATATATAATATATATATATTATATAGACAGGAAACACTTTTTCTTTGTTTTTTGTACCCTGTTATCTTTTTCAAGCTTGCTCTCTCTGTCCCCCTCTCTCATCTCTCTCTAACTACTATCTTTTTCATCTCTCTTCTCTCTCTCTCTCCTCTCTCTCTCTCTCATCTCATAATCTCCTCTCCTCTCTCTCTCTCTCTCTATCTATCTATCTATCTAAATCTATCTATCTTTTCTCACTCTCATTTCTCATTCTCTCTCTCCTCTCCTCTTCTCACTCCTCTCTCCTCTCATCTATCATCTCTCTCTCTCTCTCTCCATCTCTCTCTCTCTCGCTCTCTCTCTTTCTCTCTCCTTAACCCCTCCATCTCTCCCTCCTTACCCCTCCAAATCCCTCCCTCCCTCCCATCCATCCCTCCTCTTTCCCTAAAACCCTTCCCCCCCATTTTTTCCTTTCCTCTCCCTTCCTATCACAAATTGATGCAACACAGAAGCAAAAAGTAAGTATCGACAAACACACGCAACCAAAATACATTACTATTCAAAAACAAACAAACACAAAATTTACGTTGAGGAATGGCGGTCTATTGCAACAAAAAATAAATTGCTTTATGATTAAGTTTTCGTGGGTTAGTTGCAGTATGTATGTGTATTACTGGCGGGTGCTTGGGCTTGTGTTTGGGTTTTGTTTGTTTTTTTGTGTGTGTGTGTGCGTTTTCTTGTGTGTGTTTGTGTGTGTGTGTGTGTGTGTGTGTGTGTGTGTGTGTGTGTGTGTGTGGGTAGTGTTGTGTGTGTTGTGTGTGGTTATGTGTGTGTGTGTGTGCGTTTTTTGTGTGTGTGGTTGTGCGTTTCCTTTGTGTGTGTGTGTTGTGTGTGTGTTGTGATGGTCGTGCGTTTCCTTTGGTGTGTTGTGTGTTTGTGTGTGTGTGATGTGTGTGTGTGTGTAGTACGTTTCTGGTGTGTGGTGTGTGGTTCTGTGCGTTTCTTTTGTGTGTGTTTGTATGTATGTATATATGCGTTTTTTCTTTGATCATGCTCGCTGGTATGGAGTGTGTGTGTGTTTGTTTGTGTGTGTGGTGAAGTCTGTGGCGTTTCTTTGGCTTGTGTGTTGGTGTGATGTGTGTCTGGTGCGTTTCCTTGTGTGTGTTTGTCAATGTATGTATATATGCGTTTCTTTGTATGTGTGTATGTGTGTGTGTGTATGTTTGTGATGGTGTGTGTATCTGTTGTTTCTTTGTGTGTTTAAGTTATGGAGCTCGCTATATAAATGACCGGATTTCTTTATATGTGTGTGTGTATGTGTGCGTTTTTCTATCTGTGATCTGTGTGTATGTTTGTGTGATGTGTGTGTGTGTGTGATTTAAATGATGTGGTGTGTGTGTGTGTTGTACTGTGTGAGTGTAGTACTGTGGTGTTTTCTTTGTGTGTGTGATGTGTGTGTGTGTTTATGTGGTGTGTGTGGTGGTGTGTGATGTGTGTGTGTGTTACTATGCGTTTGCATGTTAGTATACAGTTCCTATTTTACAAATTTCCGTGTCAATTGCGTAAAAATATTTCCAACAACAACAACAAAAAAAACAAATCAAGTTATTAACAGGAATATCTTAATCAAGCAACAAAATTCTGAATAAAAACTTCAACAAAGACTTTGCAGCTAAGGGTGAAGAAAAGAAAAAGGGAGGGAGTGAGGGAAGGGGGAGGGGAGAAGGGGGGAATAGGGGTTCAAGCGAAGTGGGTTATGGAGAGAAAAGTGAATATTGTTGTTGCATTAAGAATAAACTAGTAGTTGTAAGTGGAATGATAACAATGATCTTAATGATAACGATAATGATCATAATAACGATAATCAATAATATAGGAAGATGATAAAGATATTGACAATGATAATTGATTAATAATCTTAAAAAAACATAAAAATTTTAGTAAAAAGAAAAATATATAATTTATCTATTAATTTTTTTTTTTATTTATTATTTTTTTATAAAAAAAAAATAAAATTAAATTTTAGTGTTTTTATTGTTTTTTTTTAAAAAAAATTTTTCCTTTTTCCATTTAAAAAATTGTTTTTTTTTTTTAAATTTTGTTTTTTTTTTTAAAAAAATATTCAAGTAGAATTATGGGTATGATCTAATCCTATGATAATGATGATAATGATAATAATTAGATAATGAATAATAATGAAAATATATAAATAAACCAATGATGACATTAATGACAAGAGGTACAATGAGATAATAGAATAAATAAGGCTAAGAATCATATAATCGAGAATAATAAAAAATAATATTATAGATAATTTCTAAATACAGAGTATTAACAGCAAAACAATAATTAAAGACAAACCAAAAAATATAAGAATAAGACAATAAAAATACAAAATTCACAACCAATAATCAAAATAAACAACACAACAACAAACCAACAAACAAAACATCTTTAAAAAATATTCACACATTTAACACACCCAACAAAGGCAATTATCGCGAAAACCCCAATTTAAATTCATTACAGTGAGTGAAGGATGAGTAATTTAAACGCACAATTTGCTTCTCTTCTCGCAAGGTGTTCATAATCATTATTCGACAGGTGATAACGCAAGAGGAGGTCGGATAGCTCTCTGAAACTACGTGTGTATTATTATTATTAATTATCATTATTAAAATTATTACTAATTATTCTTATATTATTATTATTATTATCATATCAATTATTATTACTATTTATTCTTATATATTTTAATCATTATTTTTTATTATTATTTAATTATTATTATTATTATATATTATTGTTATTATTATTAATTTTTTTATTTATTATTATTTATTATTATTATTATTATATCGGCAGTATAACTTTAGTACCTCTCATTATTAATTATCTAGTATATTCCTTTACTATTTATTATATATTATTAATCATTATCCTATCTATGTATTATTATTATTATTATTATTATTGATTATTATTATTAATTATTATTATTATAATAAGTTATAATTATCATTATTAGCATATATTAATTTAATATATTAAATTATTATTATCATTATTAATATTTAATTAATTATCAAATGGATATATCATTATTGTTTTTACTATTATGTCTTATATTATTATTATTTTAATCATTATTATTATTAATTATTATTATCATTACTATCAATTATTATCCGTTACTCTCTCATTATTATTACTATTAATTAATATTAATTATCATTATTATTAATATTATTATCATATTATCATTGTTATTTATTATTATCATTAATCAATTAATTATTATTTTAATAATAATAATATTATTATTATTATTATTATCATAATTATATTATTTGCATTAAATTATTTATATTGATATTATTAATTATATTATTACTATTAGTATTATCTCGTAATCATTATCATTATATTATTATTAATTTATTATTAATTTAATTATTTATT
>NW_020871855.1:119950-130487 GCF_003789085.1 Penaeus vannamei
ATTCATACCTGCGCGCAACTCTATTCTTTCTCTTCACGCTCACTCAGCTCACTCTGAAAGGACTCTGCGAGGGAAAATTCAGATATCAAACATGTGACGGTCAGTCACTGCTGAATGCACTTGTCAGACACTCCATGACGTCATAGTCTGCATGGCATTTCAGAGCATCATGACGTCGACCATTACTTCGAAACGCCGCAGTATATGTATATAGATAATTAACGCACGCACAGATCCAGATGAAATCATGGATCAGAAAATTTTATATCATATATTGATTACTGGCACATACTGATGAATTTCAGACATCGCCATACGTCAGTGACAAATCTTAAACATCTGTGACGTCAGCAGCCGCCACTGCACACTTCCAGACATCGCATGACGTCCAGTGACGAAATTCAGACATCTATGACTCACAAACACCGAATGACTCACTCAAGACATCCATGACGTGACATAGCTCGCAAAACCAAAGCGATGAATTCCAGACATCCATGACGTCAGTGGACAAATTTAAACATCCATGACGTCACACCGATGAATTCCAGACACCCATGACGTCACAACGATGAATTTCAGATTGTCCAGACTTCCTATGTTCAAAAGTTAAGAAAATACAGAAGGGGAAAATGGATGGGCGTTTGACCCAAAAGCTACAGGGAAGGGAAGAGAAAGGGAGAGAGAGAAAAGAGAGGGGGGAGGGGGAAAGAGAGAAAAGAGAGAAAGGGAAGTAGGGGGAGAGAGGGGAAGGAGAAGAGAGAGGGAGAGATGGGAGAGAAAGAGGGAGAGGAAAGGGGGAAAGAGAGAAAGAGAGAAGTGGGGAGAGAAAGAGGGAGAGGGAAAGGGGGAAAGAGAGAAGAGAGAGAAAGGCGGAGAGTGAGGGGGAGAGGGGAAAAGGGGGAAAGAGAAGGAGAGAGAGAGGTGGGGAGAGTGAGGGAGAGAGAGGGGAATAGGGGGAAAGAGAAAAGAGAGAGAGGGGGGAGAGAAAGAGGGAGGGGGAGAAGGGGGAAAGAGAGAGAGAGAGAAAGAAGTGGGGGAGATGGAAAGGAGTAGGAGGGAGGAGGGAGAGAAAAAGAGAAGGTGAGAAACCAAAATAAACTCGGTTTTCTCTGTCTATTTGTTTATCAATATCTAACTTTCCTCTATCCATCCATTCTCCGGGCATTCCTCTCTCAAACTTCCTCCCTCCTCCTTCCTCCTTCCTATCTCTCTCTCCCACCCTCCCTTTTTTCCTCCTCCCAGCCTTCTTTCCCTCCTTCTCTCCTCCCTCCTCCCTCCTCCACTTCCATCCCTACTTCTCCCCTGTCCCGCCCCCATCTCCTTCCTTCCTTCCCTCCTCCCCCTATTTCTCCCTCCCATCCCTCCTCCCTCCCCATCCCCTACCACCTCCCATGCCTTCCTCATCCCATCCCACCACCTCCCATCCTCGCCGTCCTTCCTCCCTCCTTCCCCCTCATCCACCCCCAAATACGTCCCTCCCTTCCTCGCAGCGCAGGGAGATCCACGACCATTAATTGTTATGCGGGATGAAAAATACATTTCGATAATGGAGTCCTGAATTATTTAAGCGGAATCACCAGATACGGAAGCGAAAAGAGCGTGTGCGAAGTGTCTCTCATATGTGTGTGTTATGTATTATATTAGATTATATATATATAATTATATATTATATAATATATATATATATATATATATTATGTATATATATGATATATATATATATATATATATTTATATATATATTATATATTTATATATATATATATATATATAATATATTATATATTTATATATATAAATATTATAAATATATTAATATATATTTATATATATATTATATTATATATATATATATATATATATATTTAGAGGAGAGAGAGAGAGAGAGAGAGAGAGTAGGAGAGAGAGAGAGAGAGGAGAGAGGAGAGAAGAGAGAGAGAGAGAGAGAGAGAGAGAAGAGAAGAGAGGGAAGAGGAGAGAGAGAGAGGAGAGAGAGAGAGAGAGGAGGAGAGAGACAATACAACACAACACTAACACCACAACAACACACAAGCACACACACACACCACACATACCATATTTTACATTATTATAGATCTTTTCCTCTTCTTTCTCTTTATGCCCCTCCTCCCCTCCGATCCTCCTCACCTTAGCCCCAGTTTTATCCTCTACTTTCTCCTTCTCTCCCTTCTAGACCTCCTCTTTCCTCCCGCCATTCCTCACCTCTCCCTCCCTTCCCATTCCCTTTCCCTTCACCTTCCCTCTCCCATTCCCTTGCCTTCCCCCTCCCCCATTACCATCTCCCCCCTTCCTCTCCCTTCCCCCCTACCCTCTCCCTCAGCCCATTCCCCCTCTCCCCATTCCCTCTCTCCCCCTTTTCCCCCTCCTCCTCCGCCATTCCAGATTCCCTCTCCTTCCCCCATTCCCCTCTCCCGTCCCTCCCCCTCCCCCATTTCCGCCCCTCCTCCCCCCCTTTCCTTTCTGCCTTCCCCTACCCCATTCGCCCACCTCCTATCCCCATTCCCTCAGTCCTTCCTTTCCCAATTTCCCCTCTCCTTTCCCCCATCCCCCTACCCCCTCCTCTTGTGGGAAGAATCTTTCCTTGCCTCGTTAACTGCATAATTAATGAATTCGGGAACATCCGGGTCTCTAGACGTATAACACATCTACCCTGGACAGACTATGCTTTATATTTGTCATATTCTCTTTTTTTTTTTCTCTGTTGATATTCCTGTCGAGTTATTTTTGAGTTCATCGAGGTTGAATCATTGTGATTTTTTTTATATAAATCGTTGTATGGATTTTTTTTAATCATGGCTATGATTATTACTATTTTTGCTATCTATTGAGGTTATTGTTATTTATCATTATATTTTTATTTTCTTATCTATTCTTCATTTATTATTGTATTGTTTATTATTATTACTATTATATAGTTATTACTATTTATTATCTTCATTATTATTATTTATCTCATTATCATTATCATGATATCATTCATTATCATTATTATTGTTGTTGGTGTGGTTTTTGTAGTAATGATAATTGATGATAATATGAATATTAACAATGATAATAATCATCTATAATAATAATAATATATGGATAATAATGAATAATAATAAATAATGATAAAAAATAATGATAATAATAATAATGGATAATAATGATAATAATAATCATTATATATAATAATGATAATGATGATAATAATGATAATAATGATAATAATAATTACAATAATATAATTTAACAGGATTAATAAGGATAATCATAACAATAAACCCGAACAAATAAAAATAATAGTAATGATGGATATATGATATATAAACAACAATAATAATCATTATGCATAATAATGATAACTTAGAAGCCCTCAGACAGCGGCATACCTCCGCCACAGCAATGAAAAATATTCACACTTAGAGAATTACATTAAAATCACCACTTTATCAAGTGCATTGGTGACTGTCAAAATCCTCTAAGTAAGTCCTGGATCCAGATTTAAAATTTAATTGCATCTAGCACCAAGTTAATAAATTTCTTTGGGTTTATCTATATCCTGCTAAAGGCGACGGACCAAAGCATATAAAACACTAATGAAAAACATGGCGGGAAGTGGTAATGGGGATGATTAATATATTATTATATACCGATGTAATTATCCATTGTTATTATTCTCTGGTTATCATTGTCATTAATTTTCTAAAATGTTATCATTAGTGTCGTTATTGTCATCAATTATCATCGTTATTATCATCATCTCCTCGGTCCTCTCTCATCTGTCTTTCTCTTCTCTTCTCTCTCTCTCTCTCTCATCTCTCGTCTTCTCTCTCTCTCTCTCTCTCTCTCTCTCTCTTCTCTCTCTCTCTCTCTCTCTTCTCTCTCTCTCTCTCTCTCTCTCTCTCTTCTCTCTCCCTTCCTCAATCTCTCCTCATCTCTTCTCTCTCTCGCCCTTCTCTCACTCTCTCTCTCTCCTCTCTCCCATCTCCTCTCTCTCTCTTTCTCCTCTTTCTCTCCTACTCTTTCCTCTTCCTCTCTCTCCTCTCTCTTTCTCTCTCTCTCTCTTCTCTCTCTCTCTCCTCTCTCTCTCTCTCTCTCTCTCTCTCTCTCTCTCTCTCTCTCCTCTCCCTCTCCCTCTCTCCTCTCCCTCTCCCTCTCTCCCTCTCCCTCTCCTCCTCTCCATCCTCCCTTCTCTCTGAAAAAAAATGACCATAAGACCGACAACCTCCCAGGATTTCACAACATTTCCGCCCTTCGCTTGTACGGCACCACATCTCCATCTCCCTAACACGTCCCTAACATGTTTTGCGTCCCTTCCCCTACAAGAAATGACCAACGCCTTGTCGTTTATCTTTCCCTGACTGACTGCTGCTTATCCGTGTAGTAGCAGTGTGGGTAGAGACGTTGTTGTGTCTATTATCTATTTAATCCTGTCTCTTGTATTTGCTGTTTTTTTCTGTCTTTCGGTCTTATCTCTTATTTTCTATTTATTCTTTCTTTCTCTGTCCTCGTCGACCGGTCGGTTATTATCTATCTCTATTATCTATCCATCTGATTCTTGTCTACATATATATATATATATATATATATATATATATATATATATATATATATATAAACGATAGATAATGACTATTATCTATTTATCTGTCTATTTATTTGCTTTTTTTCTGTCTTTCGGTCTATCTCTCTATCTATTTATCTTTCTATAAACCTGTTTGTTTGTCTGTCTGTCTGTCTCACTCTACCTATCTATCTACTGTCTGTTCTGTTCTGTCGGTTTATCTATCTATGTATCCTATCCATCTAATTCTGTCTACATATATAATATAACTCATCGTCTGACCGTCTGCCCATCTATCTATCTATCATCTATCGTCTAATCTATCTATCTGAATAAAGATCTATCTAAATATCTATTCTATCTTACTCTATCTCTTCTTTTATCTTTCTATCCAGCTAGCTACGTACATCGCTATTTATTTATCTATCTATCTATCTAACTAACTAATTAATTTTCTATCTATCCATCCATCTGTCTACCTAACTTTTTATCTATCTATCTATTTAGCCATCTATCTATCTAACTTTTATTTCTATCTATCTACTACTAACTTTCTATCTATCCATCTATCTATCTAACTAACTTCTATCTATCTACCTATCTATCCATCTTCTTATCTATCTAACTTTGGTATCTATCTATCATTATCTATCCTAACTCATAACTTTTCTATCTATCTATCAATCTAAATCTAACTAACTTCTATCTATCCATATGTGTGTACATACCACACATACCCACACAGAAGTACCCACGGAGACACAAACACAAATACAAACATTCACACAGACAAACACAGACACACAGACACACAGACACCACACCGCGTATGTTACATATATTTTGCACTATTCTTAGGCAAGAATTTATTCAATCAAGAGCATATCCAGCTTTCTTCAGTTTTATTTATTACTACACCGGTTGTTATTATTATTTTATGTGTTTTGTTTTGTTTGTCTGGCTAATTATGCCTGTTTCTCTCTTCTCTCTCTAGTCTTTGTGCTGGTATACTTATCTGGTAGTTCTGTTCTGTGTTTAGTTCCTCTCTTCCTTCTCCTTTCTCTCTCTTCTCTGTCTCTCTCTCTCTTTCCTTTCTGTCTCTTCTGACTTCTTTTTTTTCTCTCTCTCTCCCTCTCTCTCTCTCTCCTCTCTCCTCTCTCTTCTCCCCTACTCTCCTCTTCTTTCTCTTCTCTCTCTCTTTTCTTTTCTCTTCCTCTCTCCTACTCCTTTATTTCTCTCTCTTCTTCTCCTCTCTCCCTCTCTCTCTCTCTCTCTTCTCTCTCCATCCCACTATGCTAGACTTGCATCCTCCCATGTCCTCTTCTCTCTCTCTCTCTCTCTCTCTCTCTCTCTTTTCTTTCTCTTCCCTTCACTTTCTCTCTCTCTCTTCTCTCCTCATCCTCCCTCCTCTCCTTCTCTCTCTCTCTCTCTCTTCTTCTCTCTCTCTCTCTACTCTCTCTCTCTCTTCTCTCTCCTTCCTTCACCTCTCTCTCCTCTCTCTCTCTCTCTCTCTCTCTTCTCTCTCTCTCTCTCTCTCTCTCTCTCTTCTCTCTCTCTCTCTCTCTCTCTCTCTTCTTCTCTCTCTCCCTTCCCTTTCCTTCACATTTCTCTTTCTCGTCTTCTCTTTCTCTTCTTCTCTCTCTCTTTCTCTCTCTCTCTCTCTCTCTCTCTCTCTCTCTTCTCTCTCTCTCTCTCTCTCTCTCTCCTTCCTTCACTTTCTCTCCTTTCTCTCTCTCTTCTCTCTCTCTCTCTCTCTCTCTCTCTCTCCTCTCTCTCTCTCTCTCTCTCCCTCCCTTCTTCTCTCTCTCTACAACACACAATCAAAGAATCTTTACAGCGAGAGGGGCCTAGGTGGGAGGGGGGCTAAGGGGAAGGAGCAGGATAGGAGGGAAATCAGAGGGAGGGGAGAGGGGGGGGGGAGGAGGCCGGATAAGGGGAACAGTCGATAAAAATATGAGATTGATTATGTTCGTTTCCTTGCTTGCTCGGCTTTTTTTTCCGTCCTGTGCTTCCCTGCTTGCTTGCTTTGACCTCTGCAATATCATGCACTATTTAGGTGCTTCATGGCAATCTAATCTGTGCTTTGCAAAAGACCTAAATGACATTTCTTTTTTTTTTTTCTTTTTTTTTTCTTTTTAATTAGTGAGTTTAGCACGTGGCGTGTTTAGGCGAGGTTAAGTTTATGTCTCTCTCTCTCTCTCACTCTCTCTCTCTCTCTCTCTCTCTCTCTCTCTATCTCTGTTCTCATATATATACATCATATATATATATATATATATATATATATATATATATATATATATATATATATATATATATATATATATATATACAATTATTATCATCAACTTCAATAGCATTCTAATCAAATTCCTAGAAAAAAGAATCCCTTTTACTCAAAGTACGTGAAAAGAAGCTTAAAGAAAAAAAAAAAAAATGCAAATTCAATTCCATTTCCTCTGCTTTTTTTTTTTTTTTTTTAACGTAATCGTCATTTCAAAAACGATGAATTCGAAGAACAAGACCAACTCTAATTTCTTTCTCTTTTTTTTGATCTTGAAGTCCAAAAAGCAACAAAGCAAAAAAAAAAAAAAAAAAAAAAAAAAAAAAAAAAAAAAAAAAAGCAAAAAAAAAAAAAAAAAAAAGATTGAACGGGATGGAATTACGTGAAAGTTTGCAATAGAGTCACGGCGGCAACAGGGATTTTGCAGGCTTTATTTATTTATTATTTATTTATTTATTTATTCTTTATCTTTCTCGTTATCTTCTTTTTTTATGTTTTGTAGATGAAAGAAGAGATGGATGAAAGGAGGGAGAGGGGTGAAGAGAGAGATAAAGGGACAGGAACAAGATACGAAAAATAGATAGATATATAAAACAGAAAAAAAGTACTCATGGGCCAGATGAGGAAGGGTAAACAGACACACAGACAGACAGAGAACAGACAGACAGGCTGAAAAGAGATAGGGAGACAGGCACACAAAGGAAACTTTTTTTTTTTCTCTCTCTCTCTCTCTCTCATCCTCTCCCTTTCTTTTCTCTATTCTTTCCTTCCTTTTCTTTCAATTCCCTACCTTTTTTTCTCTCCTTCCCTCATTCCTCCTTTCACCCATTCTTTGCCTCCTCCCTGATTCCACTTCTCCTCCTTCTCTCACTTTCTCCGCGCTCTCCTCCTTCCTCCCTCCTCTCCTTTCTCTCCCTCCCTCTCCCCATTACCTCCCCCCCCCCCTTCATTATCCATCTTCCTTTCTTTCTCTTCTCTCTGTTTCCTTTTCCTACTTCTTTTTTTCTTATTCTCTTCTACTCATCTCCCTTTCTTTCTTCTTTTCGCTTTTCTCACCTCTTCCATTTACTTTTTCTTTTCTCCTTTTTCTCTTGTTTCCTCCTCCTCCTCTCCCTCCTCGTTCACCTCCTCCTCCTCCTCCATTCTCCTCCTCTCCGTCCCCGTCCTTCCTCCCCCCCCTCTCTCTTCTCATCCCTTTCCTCCTCCTTCCCTCCTCCTCCTCTACTTCTCCTCCACCTATCGTCCTCCTACTCCTCCACCTTTGTCCTCTTCTTCTCCCTCCTCCTCCTCCTCCTCTCCTCCTCCTCCTCCTCCTGGTCACCTCCCTCTCCTCTCCTCCCTCCCCCTCCCCCTCTCCTCCTTCCTCCCTCCTTTTCCTCCTCCCTCTCCCCTCTCTTCCTCTACCTCCTCCACTCCTCTCCTCTTTCTCCGTCCTCTACCTTGCTCCTCCTCCCTCCTCCTCCTCCTCCTTCCTCCTCCTCTTCCCCCTCTACCTTGTTATCCTCCTTTTTTTCCTCCTTCTTTTCCTTCTCCCCTTTTTCCCCCTTTCTCAGGAGGTGGATCTCCCCTCCCGGAGTTTCTAATCTTCAGCAATGATAAGATATGTCACATGCAGTCACTGTGAAGATCGCCCTAGTTTCTTTTGCCTCTGTTTATCTGTTCGTTTGTTTTGTTTGTTTTTTGTTTTGTTTTTCGGAATGTTTGTTTTTTCGATTTTTTTTTTTTTTTTTTTTTTTTTTTTTTTATTGGTTTATTTTTGTTTCTCCTTTTCTTTGTTTTTCTCTTTGCCTCCCCCATTCTCCCTGCCTCCCTTGGCCTCCTCTCCCTTCCCTCCCTCCCTGCCCCCCCCCTTTCCCTCCCCTCTCCCTTCCCTCCCTTTCTCCCCCTACCCCCACCCTCTCCTCTCCCTCCCTTTTCCCCCCCCATACCCTCCCTCCCTCCCTTCCCTCCCTTTCTCCCGCCCACCCTCTCCCTCCCTCCTTCCCTCCCCTTCTCCCTGTCCCCACCCTCACCCTCTCCCTGTCCCACCCTCTCCCTCCTCCCTTTCCCTCCTTCTCCCTGCCCCACCCTCTCCCTTCCTTCCCTCCCTTCCTCTCCCTTTCTCCCTTCAAAAACACCCCCTTGACACCCAGCAGCGTGAGAGGGTCTGTCACAAGGAATAGCATCTTCACTCGGAAATCCTCGGTCTTTTGGGGTCTTATGGGTAGTGCCTGTTTCGGTCTTTCCGGTCTTACGTTTGTTTTCGGTTCTTCTGTCTTTTGGCGTTCTTGCCGCTCTCTCTGGCTGTCGCTAGTGTTGTGATTATATCTTCCTTCATTATTATTATTGTTTATTTTATTTTATTATTTTAGTTTTATTATTTATTATTCCTAGTTTATCTATTCATTAATTTGTTTATCTATTTAATTTATTTTATCTATTCTATTAATGTTATTTATTTTTATCTATTTCATTCTTATTTTATCTATTTTATTAATGTTATTTATTTGTTTACTTATTTTATTTTATTTATTATTCATTTATTTATTTATCCTTAATTCGTATTCATTTTATTTATTTATCTATTTTATGTATTTGCTCTACTTTACTTATTTATTTTTATTCATTTGCATTTATATATTTACTTCTTTTATCATTTTGTTTACTTTACTTTTCGCTTTTTCGTGTGCGCTTGCTTTGGATTCACCTGATCGTCTTTTATGTGCATTTCGCACTTCCTCGGCCTCTACTCTCTCGGTCGTTCCTGTCATTCTCTGGGCTCCCTCATTTCCGAGCCCTAAGGATGCTCCTTACGCGTCTTTATAAGCCCTCTTTACGCACCCATCGTCTTTTATTTTTTGTCTTTCTGTGTTTAAGTCTTTGGTCCTCACTCATTCTTTTTCTTCCTTTCACGGTCTCTATTCTTTAGCCCTCCACGAGTTTTACCTTATTTTTTTTTGTCTTCTCTGTCTGTCTTTGTTCCTCATTTTTTTCTTTTCACAGGTTTTTACCTTATTTTATTTTTTGTCTTTCTGTGTCTAAGTCTTTGGTCCTCAGTTTTTTTTTCTCTCTCTCTTTTTCTTTTTCTTTTCTTTTTACAGTCTTTCTTTGTATTTCTTCTTTTGGTTTCTTTTCGTTTTTTGTGTTTAGATTTTCTCTGTCTTGTCTTTCTTACCTGTTGCTTCCTATTCTTTCCTTCAATCATTTTTTTCCTTTACCTTCTGCTCATTTTATTTTCTATTTTTTTCTCGGTCTTCCAGTCTTCTTTCCTTCGTTTCGCTTCAATTTCCTTTCTCTTTTTTTTTGTTAGTTTTTCTTCATCCTTCAGTCTTCTCTTTCGTTCCTCTATCTTCCTTCCTTTATCCCTTCTTCCTTCACTCTTCCTTCCTTCCTTTCCTTCATTTTTTTTTCTTGGTCCTCATATTCTTCTATTTCTTTCCTTTAGCCTCCCTTCATCCATTCCTTCATATTCTCTTCTTCTTCAGTCTTCCCCCTCGTTTCTTTTTTTGTTACTTTCATTCCCCCTTCCTTCATTCTCTCACTCTCCCCTTTCTTCCTTTCTTCATTCTATGATTTCTCTCGGTACTTCCCTCTCCCTTCCTTCAGTCTCTCATCCTCCCCTTTTTCTTCCTTTCTTCATTCTTCCTTTCGGTCCTCCTGTCTCCTTTCCGAAGTCCTGAGAGATGACCGAGGACTGACCGTCT
>NW_020871855.1:142319-147319 GCF_003789085.1 Penaeus vannamei
CCACAGGAAGAGATGTTAATAGAAGGTGACCTTTTTTCGTATAAAAGGATGGTAATTTTAGAGAAAATGACCTTTCGGTGAATCTTGCGGATGATGATATTGATGATGATGATAGAAGTGATGATGATGATGATTATAATGATGAGAATAGTATTATTATTTTGTTTTGTTATTTGTGTTATTATTCTTTCTGTTTATCATTAATGTTATTGTTGTTATCATCACACCCATCACCACCACCACTACCACCACCTCCTCCTCCACCACCAACCACCACCACCCACCACCACCACCACCACCACCACCACCACCTCATATCACCATCAACCACCACCATTCACCCCACCACCACCACCACCACCACCACCATCATCACTAAACCATCACCACCACCACCATCACCACCAACCACCACCATCATCCATCACCATCACCACCACCATCACCACCACCACCACCACCACCATCATCACTATAACCACCACCACCACCACCACCATCATCACCAAACCATCACCACCAACCACCATCACCACCATCACCACCACCACCCACCACCACCACCATCATCACTATAAACCATCACCACCACCACCACCACCACCACATCATCATCACCATCACCACCACCATCACCACCACCACCACCACCACCACCACCACCCCCATCATCACTATAACCATCACCACCACCACCACCACCACCACCATCATCATCACCATCACCACCACCATCACACCACCCACCACCACCACACCACCATCATCACTATAACACCACCACCACCACCACCATCATTCATTCACCATCACCACACATCACCACCACCACCACCACCATTCATCACTATAACCATCACCACCCCACACCACCCACCATCATCATCACCATCACCACCACCACCAACCATCACCACCACCCCACCACCACCATCTCACTATAACCATCACCCACCACCCCCACCACCACCATCATCATCACCATACACCACCACCACCCCACCACCACCACCATCATCATCACCATCACACCACCACCACCACCACCCACCACCACCACCACCGACCACGATCATCACTATAACCACACCACCACCACCACCACCACACCATTCATCATCACCAATCAACCACACCATTCACCACACCACCACCAACCCACCACCACCACCATCATCACTATAACCATCACCACCCCACACCACCACCACCATCCATCATCACCATCACCACACCACCACCATCATCATCACCATCAACACCACCACCACCATCAACCACCACCACCACCACCATCACACCATTCACCACCACCATCACCACCACCACCACCACCACCACCACACCGATCATCCACTATAACCATTGCACCACCACCACCACCACCACCCACCAATCATATCACCATTCACCACCACCATCACCACCACCACCACCACCACCACCCACCACCATCATTCACTAACCACCACCACCACCACCACCATCCATCATCACCATTCCACCACACACCACCACCATCACCACCACCTACCACCACCACCACCATCATCACTATAACATCACCACCACCACCACCACCACCACCACCACCACCATCATCACCATCACCACCACCATCACCACCACCACCACCCTACCACCACCACCATCATCACTATAACACCACCACCACCACCACCATCATTCATCCACCATCAACCACCACCACCACCATCACCAACCACACCACATCCACCACCATCATCACTATAAACCATCAACCACCACCAACCACCACACCAACCATCACCACCCACCACCACCAACCACCACCACCATCATCACATTTAACCATCACACCACACCAGCCACCATCACCACCACCACCACCACATCACCAACCCACCACCACCACACCACCACCAACAACAACGGACAATAAGAATAACAACACTTATCATCACTTATCACCATCACCTTCACTATCATTCATTATCAGTATTCTCATGTTTATCTGCAATTTCTTCTTATTCCTTTCTCTTCTCCTTTCAGGTGACACTCCTCGGCGCCTTAAGAAAATGAGGAGCCGGAAAGGTGTTTGATAATTCACAAGAGAAGAAGAAAGGTAAATATGGAATCAAATTTAGGTTTTTTTTTTTTTTTTTTTTTTTTTTTTTTTTTTTTTTTTTTAGGTCGAATGTGTTGTGTGAGTTTGTTGTGTGTGTGTGTGTTTGTGTGTATGGTGTGTGTGTATGTGTGTGTGTTATGTGTGTGTGTGTGTGTGTTGTGTGTGTGTTGTGTGTTGTGGTGTGTGGTGTGTGGTGTGTGTGTGTGTATGTGTGTGTGTGTGTGTGTATGTGTGGTGTGTGTGTGTGTGTGTGTGTGTGTGTGTGTGTGTGTGTGTGTGTTGTTGTGTGTGTGTGTGTGTGCGCGCGCGCGCGTGTGTGACTGTGTCTGTGTCTTTGAGTGTACACGTGCGTGATCCCCTGTATGCGCTTACGTATACGTGCATGCATTTTTGTATTTGTGTTTGTATTTGCATCTAAGTGCACATATGTACGTATACCTGCGTGTGCGTGTGCGTGTGTGCGTGCTTCCCCGTGTTTGCCTCCCGCAGTGTTATCAGCCTTTATAGGTCTGACCGTTATGTACAGAGCTCTCGAAGGTTCTCTGGAGCAGCGACGTCGTTACCTCGCCGGTGTGGCAATACTACCAGTCGCGGTGTGGCCTGTTGGCTGATTGGCAACAGTTGTTCTCGGTACGTTGCCTGTTGTTCTAGATTGGCAACGTTCTCGGTACGTTGGCAATACTGTTGGTTCTAGATTGGCAACAGTTGTTCTCGTACGTTGGCGATACTGTTGGTTCTAGATTGGCAACAGTTGTTTCTCGGTACGTGGCAATACTGTTGGTTCTAGAATTGGGCAACAGTTATTTTCGGTACATTGGTAAATACTGTTGGTTCTAGATTGGCAACAGTTATTTTTGGTTCATTGGCAATACTGTTGGCCCTAGATTGGCAACAGTTGTTCTCGGTACGTTGCAGATACTGTTGGCCCGAGATTGGTAATAATTTTGAATTACAATTGGCAATACTGGATGATTATTTTCATAGCTTGTTTGTTGATTTTTTTCATAAAGATGGTAAATTTATTTTGTGTTATGTTTTTTTTTTATTGTTTTGTTGAAAAATATTGATTTGTTTTCCACTCGATGGCAAATTTTTTTCGCTCACGATATTGGCAATACTGCGAGGTATCTTCACAGGATGATGCTTATTGATTTTCTTTAAAGTTGTTTAATTTGTTATTATCATTGTAGCTTCTTCATTTTCTTAAGGTATTTATATCCACTCTCCCTCCCTTTTGAGAAAATCGTTATTTCACTTAACAATGATATCATCGGAATAATTATCTTTAAGTAAACAATAATATGAAAAAAATCAAGGAATCCAGTTGATCCAAAACTAAGAATTATCTAAGAATTCAAGAAGAATGGATGAAAGATTTAGAGGTGGGGGGGGGGGGGTAGGGAAGGTATGGAAATCACCCCCTCAAATTCCTTATCACTCTTCCTCCATTCACACCAACACCCCCAATTCCACCCCACCTTCACCCCCCACCCTCCACCTCCCAATTCCAACTCGCCTTCACCCCCACCCGCCCCAACACTCCTACCCCACCTCGAAACCTCACCCCAACTCACCCCCATCCCCCCCCCCCCCCCACCCCCACCCCCACCCCCACCTTCGTCCCACCNCCACCATCATCAATCATCATCATCATCATCATCATCATCATCATCAAGACCATCACCACCATCATGATCATCCTCATCAGCACTACCATATGATCATCACCACTACCATCATCATTATCATCAATCATCATCACTATCACCATTGCGGTTGTTGCTTTTATTATTATTATGCATACATTATTATTACATACATTCGTACATATTGTTAAAATATACTCAACACTATTCCCATGTTGCATCGGTTATATATAAATTGTATTACGGTAGCAATGTTTGGTTATTACCTGAAATTTCATCGTCAGTTGCAGAAACTCAATTGATATGGCTTCCTTACTAAAAAAAAAAAAAAAAAAAAAAACTTATCATACCTTTAATCTAATGGAGTGGTTTGCTGCTTGGGGAAGAATCTACGGGAATCGAACTCCATGTTTCATTGTGTTTTCCTTTTCGGAGGATAGTTTTGAATGGGCTCATGCATCCTATAATAACTGCATTATTCCCTAAATAAGAGGGATTTAGTTCGGGATGTTACAATCAGCACTGTTTTGCTGAGTAATTAGTACAGTCACACAAAGGCATTTAGACATATTTTGATAAATGTATTTCATATTGCGAAAAGAGAAATTATCCTTTTAAATATCTATCTGATTTTAAGCCATTAACTTCGATTTACAAAGACATATTGGAATGAACTTGGCACACCTCAAGGGGGCGTCCTTTGCCCCGTGTTATTTGGTATCCTAATGAAGACGTTATTTGACAATAAGCTGAAGTATTTGCACAAAATCCTCGCCTGGATAGCTAATCTCTCATATAAACGACGTGAACTTGACCTGACCTATACTAGTACACTAGGATGGGTTAAAGCCCCTCCGTATCCTTGTATATCCTTACAACTTTTCCTAGAGCAACTTGCACCTCGGAGCAATGTATATAAATGTTATACTGATGGAGTCTTATATTCCTGGAGCAGAGCAGAGTGCGCTTGTGTTCTTTATCAAGAAAAATGAATTGTGCAATACCAGGCCTGCGGGAGGGCTCGCGACTGGACTAGTACAGCAAGAATACTTTTAGCCAAAGAATTCTTGTTAATTCAAAATCGAGGAATCACTTTCTGCAACTCACAGACTGCTCTCCAGCCCTACATACTCGATGAAAGTGCCAGAAATAGTGCACCTGATGTCAGAATAAAGGTGTATCGTCCAAAGGAATGCTGCCATGTTATATATTTTGTTCGAAGGCCATTGAAAGTTGTTTTAAAG
>NW_020871855.1:152319-155838 GCF_003789085.1 Penaeus vannamei
GCCACGGGTGCCGTACCTGGCGATGCTTCGATCACCCGCGCCGTGCCTGTCGCCTTTGCTTGGGGCGGGGGAAGGGGGTGAGGAGGGGGGGGAGAAGGGAGGGAGGGGTGAATGGGGTGAGTGGAGGGGTGATGGGGGTGAAAGAAAGGGGTGGAAGGGGGAGGGAGGGGTGATGGGGTGAAGAAAGGGTGAAAGGGTGAGAGAAGGGGTGAGGATGACAAGGGAGGTGGGTAAGGGGGGTGAGGGGGCACAAGGGAGGGGGGTGAAGGGGGAACATGGGAGGGGGTGATGAGGTGAAAGGATGAGGGAGGGGGTGATAAGGGTGAAGGACGAAGGAGGGGTGAGGAGGACAAGGGAAGGGTTGAGGGGACAAGGGAAGGGGTGAAGGGGGGAAGGGAGGGGTGAAAGGGTATGGGGGGAGGGGAAGGATGGAGGGGGTGGGGTGGAGGAGACAAGGAGGGGTGAGGGAGCTTTGGTGTGAGATGGTGTTCCAGGTGAAGGTGTGGGGGTTGGGCCTCGAAAATGTAAAATCTGGGTTGTTAGTATAGGTAATGATGCTGTTATTATTGTTGTAGCCATTGTTATTATTATTATTTTATTATTATTATTATTGTTATTGCATTATTATTATTATTATATATTTTTTTTATTATCTCATTTTTCATCATTCATCATCATCATCATCATCATCATCACCATCATCATCATCATCATCATCATCATCATCTTCATCTTCATCTTCATCTTCATCTTCATTCATCATCATCATCATCATCATCATCATCATCCATCTTCATTATAATTCATTAATAGGGATGGTAATTTCGGCACAGTAGTAGCTTGGTCTGATGGTGCATGCTGCATGGTGCTTTGCGTATGGTGTGCGGGTATCTCCTTAATGGTATATTGTGGACTCGCTCGGCTTGTCACTGTTTCGAGACGTTTATGGTGCCATGGGAAACGGAATGGAATATGGTGATTCGGGGGCATTGCCGTTATCTATAATTGAATGTCAGGTAGGGATGTAGTGTCTTTTTGGCGTTTCATTATATCGGCGGGAGATATGCCGGTACGAAGGCGAAATCGGGGTTGGATCGGGAAGGATGTTTATGGTGGGTCGGGGTGGGTGGGTGGGGTGGGGTGGGTGGGGGTGGGGTCGGGTGGGGGTGGGGTGGGGTGGGGGTGGAGGTAGGTAGGTGGATAGACGGAGATGCAGATGGAAGGTGAGAAAGCAGGACAGATAGATAGATTGACATATATATACACAGACGAACACGCACACAAACAAACACGAAACACGCTTACAGACTTACACACGCATGCACGCACGCACGCACATTACACACACACAACACTCACACTCACACACACTCACACACACACACACACACACACACACACACACACACACACACACACACACACACACACACACACACACACACACACACACACACACACACACACACACACACACACACCACACACACACACACACACACACACACTCACACACACACTCACACACACTCACACTCACACATACACACACACACTTACTCACAAACATATAAACAAAACAACCCCCCCCCCCAAGCCCATACAGTAGCTTTATCACCTCACACCCCGAGAACCACACACACACAAATAACACAAACAGAACAAATCCGGTTTTTCGGCCGTCCACAGAAGCACCGCCAGAGAACGGCCATCGGAGTACACCCAGAGAGTACACCCAGGCATCGGTTAGCGGTTACGGCGCTCTGCTGCGGAACGGCGGCGGGTGCGGCCGCGAGGGGCAGGCCGTTGTGGCGGGCGGCCGTAAAAGGGGGGGGGGGGGGGGGGTCTCACGCACGCACGAACACGCCCCTGCGCCGGGATGTGGAAAGGGAGAGGGGGGAGGGGGGATGGGAAGGGGGAGGGGAGGAGGGATGGAGATGGGGATGGGGTGGAGGAGAGAGATGGGAAGGGAGGGGGAGGGATAGGAGAGGGAGGGAGAAGGAGAAGGAGGAGGAGGAGGAGAAAGGGAGAAAGGAGGGAGGGAGAGGAGAAGAGAAAGAGGAGGGAGTGGGAAGAGAGGAGTGGAGGAGGAAAGGGGAAGAAGAGAGAGCGAGAGAGACCACGCTGGTCTTTGGTGGTTAGTGGGCGGAACGCAGCCTAGATACACGCGGAAGTGGCCGTAGTCCTCCTACGGGTGGATGAGGAGGCTGCGAAGAGGCGGATGGAGCGTGGATGAAGTCCTCTTGCGGGTAGCCAGGTGGGTGGATGGAAAGTGGATGGAGTTCTTTTGCGGGTGGATGAGGGGCATCCAAGTGGGTGACGTCCTTTTCTGGGGGGATGACTAGCTACCAAGTGGGTGGATGGAGCGTGGATGAAGTCCTTTTGCGGGTGGATGAGGGACATCCAAGTGGGTGCATTGAAAGTGGATGAAGTCCTTTTGCGGGTGGGTGAGGAGCTTCCAAGTGGGTGGATGGAAAGTGGATGAAGTCCTTTTGCGGGTGATGAGGAAGCTTCCAAGGGTGGATGGAAAGTGGATGAAGTCCTGGTGGGTGAAGTTGCGAATAGGTGGATGGAGCGTGGAAGTCCTTTTGCGGGTGGATGAGGAGGCTGCGAAGAGGCGGATGGAGCGTGGATGAAGAGCTTCCAGGTGGGTGGATGGAAAGTGGATGAAGTGCTTTTACGGGTGGATGAGGAGCTTCCAAGTGGGTGGATGGAAAGTGGATGAAGACTTCTTGAGGGTATATGTGGGGCATCCAAGTGGGTGGATGGAAAGTGGATGACGTCCTTTTGCGGGTGGATGAGCTTCCAAGTGGGTGAATGAAGTCCTTTTCTTGGTGGATGAGGTTGCGAATAGGTGGATGGAAAGAGGATGTAGTCCATTTGGGAGTGGATGAGGAAGTTGCTAGCAGGTGGATGAAGTTGTTTTCTAGGTTGATGAGGATATTGCAAGTGGGTGGACGCAGAATGGGTAGAAAGTGGATATATTTATTTATAGGTATAGAAATGAAAGTGGATATTTTTATTTTATAGGTGAATAGAAAATGAAAGTGGATATTTTTATTTTATAGGTGAATAGAGAATGGATGAAAAAATGGCTGTATTCCTTGGATGAGGAGGATGCGACTGGGTATATGTAGAGCGGTTGGAAAGTGGATGAAGTGGACGTCTTGTGGTGGATGTGATCCTCTCATAAGTGGATAAAGTAGCTGCGAGTTAAAGGAAGCAGAGATGCGTGTGATATAAAAGGATAACTTTTGCAAAAGAAAAAAATGAAAAGATTTAAGGCGAATAGAGGGGCTGTGAGTAGGTAGAGGTGGAATGGATGGATGTGGATAAATTAATAAGTGGATAAAGAAGCTACGAATTAAAGGAAGCAGCGATGCGTGTGATACAAAAGCATAACTCTTGCAAAAGAAAAAAAAATGGAAAAGATAAAAAAAAAAAAAATCGATGTACAGAAGCGCGAACGAAACTCCCGTTTCCGTTCTCCGGCCGAGAGCGCAGACGTTCGCGAAGATG
>NW_020871855.1:165104-178851 GCF_003789085.1 Penaeus vannamei
ACCCCTTCCCCTCAGCATCTTCCGCCCGCTCCCCTCTCCACAGCATCCACTTTCTTCGTCTCATCACCTTACACTCTACATCCTTCCCCTACGCCTTTTCCTCAGCACCCTTAGCCTCGTCTCAGGATGCTCCCTCACTCAGCACCTTTCCCATCCATGTGCACCCCTCCCCCTCACCTCAGTACTTTTTCTCCTCCCCTCAGTACTTTTCTCCTCCTCAGCACCTTTCCCCCCCCCTTTCCCCCTCCCCCTCCTTCACCTTCCCCCTCCCCTCATACCTTTCCCTCCCTCTGCATTCCTCCCCCTCCCTTAGCACCTTTCCCCTCCCCTCCCTCAGCACTTTTTTCCCTCTCTCCCTCCCCCTCAGCACCCCTCCCCTCCCTCAGCACCCTCCCCTCCCCTTTTCCCCTCCCCTCAAGCACCTTCCCCTCCCCTCCTCCCATCACATTCTTCCCTCAAAGACTCCCAAGCCCTCGCCCACACCACAGCCTCTCCCACCGCCCCTGCACCGCACCCGCCCACATCCCGTATGCGGCAGTGAGACGGCGAGTGCAGTTCGTCAGCCGGCCCTCATAATTCGGTTTCCGCGGTCACGTCCTCGCCCTCCTTCGTCCTCATCTGGTGACTCCCTTCCCTCATTCCGACTTCATTACCGAGCGCTGGCCAGGACGAGTTGGCGAGGGCCGCGGCGTCGGCTGGGGGGCGCGGCGGAATAAAAGTGGGAATGGCGGGTCGATTTTAAGATTTTTTTTTTTTTTTTTTGTCGTAGATGATTGTATGAGTGTTGTGGTTGCGTTTTAAGGAAAGGGGTGTGCTGTTGAAAAAGAAAATAATGATAATGATAATAGTGGAAAGAAAAAATAATTTGAAAATCAGCAATACAATGTTTGTTGAATTCGTGCAGTATAGTAGTGCTGAATACATGCAGTGTCCGTTCTCAAACTGCCGCCCCTGCCCACATCCTGTCCCTCCCCCCCCCCTCGGCCCTCCCCTTCCCCCTCCCCCTCCCCTTCCCCTCATCTTCCCCCCTTCCCCCCCCGGCCCTCCCCTTCCCCTTCCCTTCTCCCCCCCCTCCCCCTTCCCTCCTCCCCCTCCCACCTTCCCCCTTGGCCCTTCCGCCCCCACGGCCCCTCCCTTCCCCGCTCAGCCCTCCCCCTCCCCTTCCCCTCAGACCCTCCCGGCCCCTTCTCCCCCTTCTCCCGACGCCCTCTCCCGCTCGACGTGGCTGCCAATAGCCGGGTACAGTGGTTATCATCCGTCGAACACGCCGACATCGCCTCCCTCTCCACCCGTCACTGTCTTGGTACATTTCCCTCCCTTTGTCTGCGTCCCTGTCTGTTCGGCTGTTGCTTGATGTGCTGTCTTTATGGACGATGTGTCTTGGGGGGAGGGGGGGAGGAGGGAAGGGGGGGGGATGGGGTAGGCGAGCGCGCGGTGTCAGGCTTAGAGGCCGTTTCCGCGCGCGTGTTTGTCTGCGGGAGATGGCTGTTTGCTCGTGACGTGTTTGTCTGTCATTCCTCGGTTGCATGGTTCTCTGCCTGGCCGCCGCTACGCAGACACGACTCCCCCCTCCCTTCCTCCTCCTCCTCCTCCCTTCCTCCTTCTCCTCCTCCTCTTCTCCTCTTCTTCCTCTTCTTCCTCTCCTCCTCCTCCTCCTCCTCCTCCTCCTCCTCCTCCTCCTCTCCACCTCCACCTCCACCTCCACCTCCACCTCCACCTCCACCACCACCACCACCACCACCACCACCACCTCCTCCTCCTCCTCCTCCTCCGCCTCCCTCCCCTCCCTCCCTCCTTCCTCCTCCACTCCTCCTCCCTTATTTACCCTCCTCTCCACCTCCTCCTTCCTCCACCCTCCTCCTCCACCTCCCCTTCCCCTTCTCTTTCTCCTCCTATTCTCCGCCCCCCCCTCCTCGCCTCCTCTACCTCCCACCGCCACCTCCACCTCCACTCACCACTCCAACACCTCCTCCTCTTCCTCCACCACCTTCTCCCCCTTCCCCCGCCTCCTCCTCCCCCTCCTCCTCCTCCTCCACCTCCCCTTCCCCCTCCCCCTCCTTCCTCTTCCTTCTCCCTCCCCTCCCCCTCCTCCTCCTCCCTTCTTCCTCCTCTCCACCACTCCTCCTCTTCCTCCCTCTTCCTCCTCCAGCGAGGAAGTCCGAGGAAATGGCAGGAGAAGTCAAGGGAAATGAATATCCACGAGAAGCCATTACCGCCCTTCAAGGATCGGGGACTCGCGAGGAACGCCCTCCTACTAATCCCGCTCCTTAGGACACGCCCCCCTTCGCCCATTCCGGGACGCGCCTGGAAACAAACCTCTTTCCGGTTCTCTTCTTCTCCTTTATCCCACCCTTCCCACACTCTCCTTTCTTCTCTCTCCTCTCTACTTTCCTCCCTATTCCCCTCCTCCCATCCTATCTCTGCCTTCCGCCCGTCGCGCCCGTCTCTTCCTCCTTCCCCACGCCCATTTCTTCCTCCTCCTCACCCCACGCCCATCTCCCCCCTCCTCCCCACGCCCATCTCCCCCCACGCCCTCCCCCTCCTCCCCACGCCCATCTCCCCCCTTCTCCTCCCACGCCCATTTCCTCCTCCTCCCCCACACCCATCCCCCCTCCTCCCCCCCACACCCATCTCCCCCCTCCTCCTCCCCCCCACGCCCACGCCCACGCCCACGCCCCACCCCGCCCGCCCCAAGCATGATCGAGGTGGAGTGTGTCCTCCGGGACCAATTTGTTGCGGATGAGATTCTTCTCAGGGTTCCTCCGGCAGCATCTCAGTCTTGATTTACTGTCTCGAAAACGCGAATTTTTGGGGCTGCTGCTGATCCCTCGCCGGCGGAGGTGGGGATGAGGGGAAAGATAAAGAAGGCGAGGGGTTTGGGGGGTTGGAGGGTTGGGGGNTTTTCATTATTATCATAATTATTATTATTATTATTATTTATGATTTATCAATTATAATTAATTATTATGATTATGATATCATTATTATTACTTTTATCATTATAATCATCATCCATCATCATTTTTGTTACTATTATTTTGTTATTGTTAACTCCTCCTGTTTTATTAAATCATTATTTTGATATTTATTATTATTGTCATTAATTTTTTTAATCTTTGTCATTATTATTATCATTAAAATCTTATCATTATTGTTATGATTTTGTTCATTATATTATTATCAATCTTTATCACAATCGTCATCATCAATTTTCATCAATGCTGTTCAATCATTATCATTACTTTTATACTAAGCAGTAAGATCAACATTTTCATTAATGTCATTACTATGTGTTTCTATTATCATTACTATCATCATCATCATTGTTATCATTATTAACTATCATTACTATTACTTGTTATCATCATCATCATCATTATCATTTTGTTATCAATCTGTCATTATTATACAATTTTATTATCATCTCATCATCATAATTATTAATTGTTATTAATCATTATAATCATGATTATTAATGATTATTATATTGCTATCATTGTTACTATTATCATCAATCTTTTTAATCATTAATCTTATTAGTATTAGACATAGTATTGATCATGATATCAGAATTATTATAACTATTAGTAGAAATATTAGTATCTGTGTTAATGTTGTTGTCTCAATTAGTATCATTACTATAACACAAAAAATAAAAAATTGATTAATTGAAAAAATAATAATGATAATAATATGAATGTATTTTCGACTGCCCTGCTAATTACTCTTACGATAAAAAAAAAAAAAAAAAATTGGAGATGTATTGGAATTTCCTACACTATAATTTGTTGTTCCTCCCCCCCCCCCTTCATACCAACCCGTCAGCAAATGCACTAATGACGAAAAGCATTAGATTAATTAACAAAAAACTGCGGAGAGAGATATTTTGTTTTCATGATTGTTCTATAATTATCCCCCCCCCCCTCGCGCTTAACTCATTACCTACCCCCCCCTCCTCCTTTTCGTTTCTCTCTTCTTCTTTCTGTCTTTATTTGTTTTTTTTTTTTTTTTCTTTTCATTTCTCTGTTTGTTTGTCTTTTTATCTCTCTTCCTGCCTGTCTGTCTGTCTATCTTTCTCTGTGTCTCTCCTTCTGTTTGTATGTCTCTTTCTGTCTCCCCTTTCTCTCTCTCTCTCTCTTCTTTCTCTCTCTCTGTCTCTCTTTCTCTCTCTCTCTCTCTCCTCGCCATAATTTGAACAATTTTTTCCGATTTTCCTTCTTCGCCATCTCTTTAAAAATAATTTATCTTTCAATTTTCTTTTTTCGTTTGATTTTCCTTTCAGCTCATCTCTTATTGCCTTTCTCTAAAAATGTCTTATCTCTCTTCTCTTTCAGTTCCTTATTTCTCTTTCTTTCCCCTTTTTTCTTTTCGTTTTCTTTAGTTCTATCATCCACACAGAAGCAGGTTATTATCATATTTTTAATTTCCCATTTTATTTTATTTTGCCTCGATTTCCTTTTCCTCCATCGCTTTTGCTATCCTTATAATATTTCATCTTATTATTTCATCTCTTGTTATTATTGTCGTTATTATCATTATTATCATTATCATCATTATTTATCTTTTTCGTCATGTCTCTGAAAATATCTCGTCTTTCCCTTCATTTCATTTCATTAGTTGATTTCCTTTCTTCTCATTTCCTCGTCTCTCTATATGGTTCATTTCTCTTTTGCTTTAATTTTCTTATTTTTCTCTCTCCCTCTCTTTCTTTACACGACTTTCTCCAAATTACATTATCTCTATGAAATGCTTTCTTTATACTTTCTTTTAGCTTAACAATTCATTTTTTCTCGACTTATTTCTCAATCAATCATTCTCTCTCTCTCTGCATGTCTCTCTTTCTTTCTTTCTCTACATGTCTCTCTCTTTTTTCTCTCTCTGCATGTCTCTCTCTTTCTTTTTCTCTCTGCATGTCTCTCTCCTCTCCTCTGTTTAACACACACACACACACACACACACACACACACACACACACACACACACACACACATAAGGTCCTCAGCACATTATTTCCAAACATGTGATCTATCCATCCCGAGCTACAAAACTCTACGGGATAGACACCCCATTTCACGCATTATTTTTTGTGTATCCCATGTCTATAAATGCTCCTATGCATACATTTAGGATATATCAAAAGTCAAAACTGATTGCAACGGCGCTCTTTTTTTAAGCCCGGAGCTTTTCATGTCTTTCAGCCCCGGGCAGTGTTGCAATCAGAGGGAGCATTTTTTGCTCCCTTTTGGGGGTTCGAACCCGCGACCACGTATCCGAAGCCGTGGTCGCGCGTTCGACCCTGGCGCCTTTACCCTCTCGTCCACCGTGGCCGAGGGGCACTGGGAAGGGGTTGGGAGGGGTATTTCAGCAACATCTTTTGGGAGAGAGAGAGAAAGGGAGAGAGAGAGGGAGAGAGCGTAAAGCGTGGGCGTGGGCGTGGGCGTGTATATTTATGTTTGCGTATTTTTGGTGCCGTTATTGCTATTGTTATCATTATTGTTGCTGTTATTATTACTGTTATGATCATTATCCATATTATTATCATAATGAGAGCAACTATTATCACTATAATTATCATTGTCATTATTATCGTTATCATGATTATCATTATTGTTATTTTTATCATATTTGTTATAATCTCTTTTTATTAATATCATTATTATGATCATCATTATCATGATCATTATCATCATTAGTCGCATCATCATAATAATTCTTATTACTCTTGTTGCTATTTTCATTATTGTTATTTCTATTATCAGAATTGTTATTATTATAATCATCATTATTCTTAGTTATATTATTATTTTAACTATTATCTTTATTATAATAATAATTATTATTATCATAATTACCAGCATTATCATTATCATCAGTATCATCATCAAGAATTCTATTTTAATCATCATTATCATTTTTATAACTTGTCATAGTTATAATAATTTATTACTATTATTATTATCATTGATATTATTTTTCTTTATTATCATTACTATCACCATCATCAGTTTCATCAATATCATTGCCATTATTATTATTGCCATTGTTATTATTATCATCATTAATTATATCATTATCCTCATTAGCATTCATAATAGTAATGTTATCAATATTAGTATCATAACTGGAATCAGTATCAGCTATAGTAGTATTAGTCCTAATATATTAATGATAATATTAATCTTAATATCAGTATAAGTATTACTTTTAGTAGGAATATTTGTATCTGTTTTGGCATTATTGTCAGCATCAGCATCATGGCTACAGACATTAACAATATTTTAAAAAGAAAAGAAGAAAGAAATGCATTTTCGATTGCCCTGCAAACCACCCTTACGATTGAAGAGAGAAAACCTTGACGGGAGACATGCTGCACTTTCCTCCAAAATCATCTTTACTATTATTTTCTCTCTCTCCCTCTCTTTCCTTACACGACTTTCTCCAAATTACATTATCTCTATGAAATGCTTTCTTTATAATGGGAGACATGTTGCTTTACTATTATTTTTTCTCTCTCCCTCTCTTTCTTTACACGACTTTCTCCAAATTACATTATCTCTATGAAATTTTCTTTATACTTTCTTTTATGGGAGATATGTTGCACTTTCCTCCAAAATCTTTACTATTATTTTTTCTCTCTCCCTCTCTTTCTTACACGACTTTCTCCAAATTACATATCTTATGAAATGCTTTCTTTATACTTTTTTTTATGGGAGTTTGCAGAGAAATGCATTTTCGACTGCCCTGCAAACCACCCTTACGATTGAAGAGAGAAAACCTTGACGGGAGACATGCTGCACTTTCCTCCAAAATCATCTTTACTATTATTTTTTCTCTCTCCCTCTCTTTCTTTACACGACTTTCTCCAAATTACATTATCTCTATGAAATGCTTTCTTTATATTTTCTTTTATGGGAGATATGTTGCACTTTCCTCCAAAATTATCTTTACTATTATTGTTTTTCTCTGTTTCTCTCCCCCTCCCCCTTTCGTACCAACTCCAGGAATGCACTAATGACGAAAAACATTAGATTAATTAACAAAGAAACTGCGGAGGGAGAGATTTTGTTTTCATGATTGTTCTATGATTATCTCCCTCCCCTCACACTTCACCATTCCCCTCCCCCCTCACACTTATCATTACCTCCCCTCACACTTCACTCATTACCCCCCCCCTTTCTCCCGTTTCTCTCTTTGATTATCACTTTTTTCATTGTGTCTATCTTTCATCATCTTTTTTTTTTTTTTTTAATCTTTATTTCCTTTCTGTTTGTTTCTCTGTCTGTCTTTTTTTCTTTGTTATCTATCTCTCTTTTTCTGTTTATCTGTTTCTCTCTCTCTCTTTCCCTTACGGCTTCGGGTTAGCGCTCTTGACCTCTGACCTGTTCTTCAATGCTTCGTCACACTCTACCTTGGGTCACTGCCTGGACCCCCCCCCCAGCTCCCCACTTGCCCGGGACTGGCACAAGCACGAGACGTTGCCTCGCTGTCAGCAACATGTCAGTGAAGAAGAAACTAGAACTGTGTCTCGATAACCCACCGAAGTCAGGGGAAAACAAGGCCTGACACCCTCTCTCTCTGTCTCTGTCTGTCTGTCTGTCTGTCTGTCTCTCTCTCTCTCTCTCTCTCTCTCTCCCTCTATGTCTTCTCTTTCTCGCCACGATTTGAACAGATTTTTTTTTTCCATCGGTTATCCTCTCCTTTGTCATTTCTCTTGTCTCTTTCGGTTTTCCGTTCTTGTTCTATTCGATTTTCCTTTCAGCTTATCTCGTATTGCCTTCTCTAGAAATTTATTATCTCTCTTCTCTTTCAGTTCCTCATTTCAGTTTCTTTCTTTTTTTTTTCGTTTCTCTTCTTTAAATTTCTCTTTTTTATTTAGGTTTCCCTTAGTTCTATCATTCGTATAAAATTTAACTTCCCATTTTATCTACTCTCTAAAACAGTTTGTTTGCTATCCTTATAATTCATCACCATATTTTTTATCTTCCTGTTTTTATTCAGAAAATCTAATTATTATCATCATTATTGTTACTATCATTGTTATCATTATTATATTTATTATTATCATCATTATTATTATTGTTATCATTATTATTATTATTATTATCATTATCATTTTATATTTTCATCTTTTTCTCTCTCTCCCTCTCCTTATTCCATATTACATTATCTCTATGGAACGCTTTATTTATACTTCCATTTAGCTTATCAATTCCGTTTTACTTTTTCTTGACTTACTTCTCAATCACTATTCTCTCTCTCTCTCTATCTCTCTTTCTCTCTCTCTCTCCCCCCCTCTGTCTCTCTTCTTCTCTCTCTCTCTCTCTCTCTTTTACCGTTATCCATTATATCTATTTCACTCTTTTATCTCATGTTCCAAGTCCAAATACATCAGATGAATCACCTTTCGCTCTTCTCTTTTATCACCAGAAAGTTTCTGAAAGTTAATTGTATCTTATCATTAAACGCATATTATATGAGACATGAGTGCGCTTATTTCAATAATAGATATTTCTCGCTGTTCTTAAAATCATCATTATCATATGTCTTAAAAAGTATAAATGGGAATAATATTTTGCCTTTGAAAATCTTAAAGCGACAATTCAAAGACGAAAATGCACGCACATAAACACACACACACACACATATCTATATGTACACGTGAAGAAAGAGAGAATCCAGGACACATCTTTCCAAACATTTCATTTATCCATCTCGAGCCGCAAAACTCTACGGGGTAGACACTCCGCTTTTCACACATAAACTTCGAACTATCCCATGTCTATAAATACTCTTATGCACACACGGGATAAATTTTAAATCAAAACTGATTGCAACGGCGCCTTTTTTTAAGCCCGGAGCTTTTCATGTCTTTCAGCCCCGGGCAGTGTTGCAATCAGAGGGAGCCTTTTTTGCTCCCTTTTGGGGGTTCGAACCCGCGACCACGTATCCGAAGCCGTGGTCGCGCGTTCGACCCTGGCGCCTTTACCCTCTCGTCCACCGTGGCCGAGGGGCACTGGGAAGGGGTTGGGAGGGGTATTTCTGCAACATCTTTCGGAGAGAGGTTGAAGGGGGAGAGTAATTTGCGTGAGCCTTTTCGTCTGCACGAATATACGAAGGAGAGAGAGAGAGAGAGAGAGAGAGAGAGAGAGAGAGAGAGAGAGAGAGAGAGAGAGAGAGAGAGAGAGAGAGAGGGGGGGGCGAAAGAGGGAGAGAGACACAGAGAGAGAGAGAGGGCGTATGTGTGTACGTGTGCGTGCGTGTGCATATATGTGCATGCATGTTTATGTCTGCGTGTGTGTTTGCGTGGGCGTGTTCTTCTGTATGTGCGTGCTTGTGTGCGTGTGTGTCTACGACTACATGAGCGTGTCCGTCCGCGTGTCATGTGAGTGTGCGTGTTTGTCCGTGTCCGCATGTGTTTGCTCAAGCATGTTCGTCTACGTGTTCGTCTTTGTGTGTGTGTGTGTGTGTATGTACATCTGTATGTGTGTGAGCGTATGCTTCTACACGCGTATCTCTCTCTTCTTTCTCTCTCTCTCTGTCTCTGTCTCTCCCTCCTTTCCTCTCTCTCTCTCTCTCTTCTGTCTCTCTCTCTCTCTTTCTCTATCTGTCTCTCTCTCTCTCTCTCTGTTTGCGTATGGTGCATGTGTGTTTGTGCGTGTGTATGCACATATATGCATGCGGGTGTGTGTATGTGTGCATTTGTGCTATTAAAACTTTTTTTTTTTTTCCCTTTGTGCCCTTCCTTCCCCTCTTCACCCACACCAACAGTCGCTCTTTCAACGCACTCAAAGGCGCCTTTTATCGCCGCGATTGACCTTGACCCCGACTCCTTCCGGCGCCATGTGGGGCGGGGGGGGGGGGTGAATGGGGGACATGTGGAGTGTAAGTTGCAGTTCTAGAAAGTCAATCATTGAGTATGTGTATTTGCCTTACGCACACGTTATCATTTCCTTATCATTAAGATCACCATTATTTTTATTATCATATTTGCTATTGTTATCATTATCGTTATCATGATTATTACTATTTTCATTATCAACATTCAAATTTTTAGATATCATTTTTTCTATCATTATTGTTATTGTTATCATTATTACTATTATTGTCATTATGATAATTAATATCAATACTAATTTTATTATTGTTCTTATCATTGTCATCTTTGTTTTTATTTTTCATGAGCATTCATCTTTATCATTATCAATAAATATATACCTCTCTGTTCGGGATCGATCCCGCGCCCGCCAGATCGTAAGGCGGCCGCTCTATCCACTCGTCCACCACTCACTAAAAGGATCGTGCGGCCAGGCCCATCTGGCACCATGGATTTTTACCTAGCTACTCATACCCGAGTAAGTATAGCGAGATTTTACACACAATCCCCGTGAGCATTCGGGACTTATGGAAAGCAGATCAGAACAGAGAGGTTATGTATTCATGATAAAAATGCGGTAGTGCATTGTTTCCATCTTTCATTATTATTATCATAATTATCATTATTATTATTATTATTATTATTATCATTATTATTATTACTATTATTATTATCATCATCATTATCGTTGCTATTATTATTGTTATTGTTACTCTCCTGGTGTTTTATTAGTATAATTATTTTTAATATTTATTATTATTGTCATTATTTTTTTATATCATTATTATTATTATCATTATCTCCATTTTCTTATAATTATTATTACTGTTGTTATTATCATGTTATCATTATTATTGTTTTAATCATTAGTATTTGTTCTAGTAGGTGCCAGGTGGCGCCTGTTTGCATTGTTATTATCATTATAATCTTTATCATTATTGTTATGATTTTGGTTATTATTATTATTATCAATGCTGTTATCATCGTCATCATCATTATCATCATTGCTGTCATCATTATCATTACTTTTATCACTACAGTCAGTAAGATTAACATTTTCATTAATGTCATTACTATTGTTTCTATTATTATTACTATCATCATCATCATTATTATCATTATTACTATCATTACTATTACTGTTATCATCATCATCATCATCATCATTATTTTTGTTATCATTGTCATTATTACAATTTTATTATTATCATCATCATAATTATTATTGTTGTTGTTATTATTATTATTATTGTTATTATGATTATTATTATTGCTATCATTGTTACTATTATCATCATCTTTATAATCATTAATCTTATTAGTATTAGACATGTCTTAGTATTGATCATGATATCAGTATCATTATAACTATTAGAAGAAATATTAGTATCTGCGTTAATGTTGTTGTCTAAATTAGTATCATTACTATAAAACACAAACAATAAATAATTGATTAATTGATAAAAAAATAATAATGATAATAATATTATATATTTTCGACTGCCCTGCTAATCACTCATACGATTTCATATATATATATATATAAATACTTGGAGATGTATCGGAATTTCCTACACTATAATTTGTTGTTCTCCCCCCCCCTTCATACCAACCCCGTCAGCAATGCACTAATGACGAAAAGCATTAGATTAATTAACAAAAAACTGCGGAGGGAGAGATTTTGTTTTCATGATTGTTCTATAATTACCCCCCCCCCTCGCGCTTAACTCATTACTACCCCCCCCCTTCTTCCCGTTTCTCTCTTCTTTCTTTCTGTCTTTATTTGTCTTTTTGTCTTTTTTATCTTTTTCATTTCTCTGTTTGTTTGTTTGTCTTTTTCTCTCTGTTTTCTATCTGTCTGTCTCTCCTATTCTCTCTTTCTGCCTGTCTGTCTGTCTATCTTTTTCTGTCTCTCCTTCTGTTTATCTGTCTCTTTCTGTCTCCTCTTCCCTCTTTCTTACCATAATTTTAACTTTTTCGGTTTTCTTCTTGTCTCTTTCAATTTTCTTTTCTAGTTCAATTTGATTTTCCTTTCAGCTTATCTCTTATTGCCTTCCTCTAAAAAAATCTTATCTCTCTGCTCATTCAGTTCCTCATTTCTCTTTCCTTTTTTTCTTATTTTCTTTTCGTTTTCTTTAGTTCTATCATTCACACAGAAGCAGGTTATCACTATCTCTTTAATTTCCCATTTTATTATCTTTTGTCTCAATTTCCTTTCCCTCCATCGCTTTGAAAACATTTTATCTGCTATCCTTATAATATTTCATCTTATTATTTCATCTCGTTATTATTGTCGTTATTATCATTATTTTCATTGTCATTATTATTTACCTCTTTCATCATGTCTTTGAAAATATCTCGTCTTTCCCTTCATTTCATTTCATTACTTGATTTCCTTTCTTCTTATTTCCTCGTCTCTCTATATGGTTTATTTCTCTGTTCCTTTAAATTTCTTATTTCATTTTATCTCTTTTTTCTCTCTTCCTCTCTTTCTTTGCACGACTTTCTCCATATTTCATTATCTCTACGAAATGCTTTCTTTATACTTTCTTTTAGCTTATCAATTAATTTTTTTTCCTCGACTTATTTCTCAATCAATCATCTCTCTCTCTCTCTCTCTCTCTCTCTCTCTCTCCTACCGTTATCTATTATATCCATTTCTCTCTTTTATCTCCCGTTCCTAGTCAAAATACATCAGATTAATCCTTTTTCGTTTCTTTTCACCAGAAAGTTTATTCAAGTGGATGTCTTATCAATAAACATGCATACGTGGTTATGCCAGGATTGAATTGTTCTCACTCTTAGAAATATCTTTATTATATGACAGTTCATGAAGTGGAAATAGGAAGGAATATCTTGCCTTATGAAAGTCTCAAAGTGACAAAAAGCACACACACACACACACACACACACACACACACACATCAGGTCCTCAACACATTATTTCCAAACATGTGATCTATCCATCCCGAGCTACAAAACTCTACGGGATAGACACCACATTTCACATATTTTTATGTATCCCATGTCTATAAATGCTCCTATGCATACATTTAGGATATATCAAAAGTCAAAACTGATTGCAACGGCGCCTTTTTTTAAGCCCGGAGCTTTTCATGTCTTTCAGCCCCGGGCAGTGTTGCAATCAGAGGGAGCCTTTTTTTGCTCCTTTTGGGGTTCGAACCCGCGACCACGTATCCGAACCCGTGGTCGCGCGTTCGACCCTGGCGCCTTTACCCTCTCGTCCACCGTGGCCGAGGGGCACTGGGAAGGGGTTGGGAGGGGTATTTCCTAACATTTTTGAGAGAGAGAGAGAGAGAGAGAGAGAGAGAGAGAGAGAGAGAGAGAGAGAGAGAGAGAGAGAGAGAGAGAGAGAGAGAGAGAGAGAGATCTTTTTGAGGGAGAGTGAGTGCATAAGAGAGTGTCTGCATGAGTGTATTCGTCTGCGTGTTCGCGTGTGTGCGTGTGGGTCGCCAAGACGTGGTCAATTCTGAATTGTGAGATGTTTTAGGTATATACATAGTCACATATTGCTATTGGCTAAATTTCTCTTAATTACTGTACAATAATTAAAATATAATAAAAAAAAAAGAAAGGAAAAAACTATGCTGAATTTTGTTGAAACTCGAACTAAAGAAAATATCGTAATTGTGTGTCTTTTTCTTTATCGATTTTCTTTGCATACTTACTGAATAATATAAATATGATAAAATAGCATTATAATATAACATAAGCCTATACCTTGTAGAACTGGGGTCGAGGTCATGCTGGGGTCGCGGTCTGTCTGGAGGAGCATGACCTTGGGGTATCGGGTCATGTCTGGAGGAAGCATGGACTCGGGGTCGGGTCATGTCTGGATGGAGGGCATGACTT
>NW_020871855.1:182269-189769 GCF_003789085.1 Penaeus vannamei
GCGATCTGTCTTTAAAAAAAAGTGTCCCGCAGTTGTGTTAAACAAAGGCACAAACACACGCAGAGGGCAGTCGAAAACCAAAACTGATTGCAACGGCGCTTTTTTTTAAGCCCGGAGCTTTTCATGTGTTTCAGCCCCGGGCAGTGTTGCAATCAGAGGGAGCCTTTTTTGCTCCCTTTTGGGGGTTCGAACCCGCGACCACGTATCCGAAGCCGTGGTCGCGCGTTCGACCCTGGCGCCTTTACCCTCTCGTCCACCGTGGCCGAGGGGCACTGGGAAGGGGTTGGGAGGGGTTTTCCGAACATTTTCTGGAGAGAGAGAGAGAGAGAGAGAGAGAGAGAGAGAGAGAGAGAGAGAGAGAGAGAGAGAGAGAGAGAGAGAGAGAGAGAGAGAGAGAGATCTTTTTGAGGGAGAGTGAGTGCATAAGAGAGAGAGTGTCTGCATGAGCGTATTCGTCTGCGTGTTCGCGTGTGTGCGTGTGGGTCGCCAAGACGTGGTCAATTCTGAATTGTGAGATGTTTTAGGTATATACATAGTCACATATTGCTATTGGCTAAATTTCTCTTAATTACTGTACAATAATAATAATAATAAAAAAAAGAAAATGCTGAATTTTGATGAAACTCGAACTAAAGAAATGTTATCGTAATTGTGGATTTTTCTTTATCGAATTCTTTGCAGACTGACTGAATATTATAAATATGATAAAATATCATTATAATATAACATAAGCCTATACCTTGTAGAACAGACGGGCCACTCTCTCTCTCTCTCTCTCTCTCTCTCTCTCTCTCTGTCTCTCTCTCTCTCTCTCCTCTCTCCTTCTCACCTTCTCTCTCTCTCTCTCCTCTCTCCTCCTCCCTCTCTCTCTCTCTCTCTCTCTCTCTCTCTCTCTCCTTCTCTCCCCTCTCTCGCTCGCTCACTCTGTCATTTATTCTTGCTATCTGTCTCTCTCTTTTTCTCCCGTAACATTTTTACATAAAGAACTGGTTCATGATGTAAATTGAATAGATAAATAATTTTTCTTACTTGAGAAAACCAATTCTTTTTGCCACTAATTTAGGCGTCTACTACCATTGCCTATGTGTACATGTGTGTGTGTGTGTGTTTATTCGTGTGTGCATATCACTCGATACATATATGTATATATATTTTAATGTCTCTAATATATGTATATAAAGATATAGACAGGTAGAGAGAGAGAGAGAGAGAAAGAGAGGGGTAGGGAAGAGAGAAGAGAGAGAGAGAGAGAGAAAGAGAGAAGGAAGAGAGAGAGAGAGAGAGAGAGAGAGAGAGAGAGAGATTGATAAAGGGAGACTAAATACGATCAGGTGCCTAAGAAAGATATTCAAAATCATAAACGAAAACATCCAAAGAACAGTTATATGAAAACATAAATGATAAACAAGAAAACGAAGAGTAATTTTCACAAATTGATAAAATTAATCATAATAATAATAATAACAATAATAATAATAAATTGTTCGTAATTTTATTATATACATATTAAGTGAGTGTAAAAAGACCTTTGATTAGAACCTAATAGGATACGATAAAGATTAACTATAGTGATTTAAAGGTCAAGAGAGATTTTTTTATCCTCAAACCGACGTCAGATTTGGACCTTTCAGCTGAAACCCAGAAACCTTCATCCGAGCAACAATTGAAATCTTCGAAATGACGGACGGCGGCCATTTTGATTTTCTTTTTTTTTATCTCACGGATTCGGCCAAATTTGCGAGGGACACACTCGCTCATTTTCCTGTCCAAGCTTCATAAAAGGCAAATCCACCGGGAATCGAACCCTCGCTCTCCACGGCCACGGAACTGCTGGAAATGACCCAACTACCAAGCACATTAATCGACTCTCTCTCATCTTTACTCTTTACTCTCTTATTCCGATTTGCTTCTCCCCCTTTAATTTCGCTTTTTCCATCCGCGACTCGTATCCCTTCCAAGTATTTTTCTCTTTAAGCTTCCTGTCCCGAAATTCTACGCGGTGTGCACTCCACCTTTCACTCGCGATCTGTCTTTAAAAAAAAGTGTCCCGCAGTTGTGTGTAAACAAAGGCACTTGAACACACGCAGAGGGCAGTCGAAAACCAAAACTGATTGCAACGGCGCTTTTTTTTTAAGCCCGGAGCTTTTCATGTCTTTCAGCCCCGGGCAGTGTTGCAATCAGAGGGAGCCTTTTTTGCTCCCTTTTGGGGGTTCGAACCCGCGACCACGTATCCGAACCCGTGGTCGCGCGTTCGACCCTGGCGCCTTTACCCTCTCGTCCACCGTGGCCGAGGGGCACTGGGAAGGGGTTGGGAGGGGTATTTCAGTAACATTTTTCTGCGAGAGAGAAAGTAATAATTAAAATACAATAATTAAAATACAATACAAAAAAAAGAAAAAAAACTATATTATCGTAATTGTGGATTTTTCTTTATCGAATTCTTTGCATACTTACTGAATAATATAAATATGATAAAATAGCATTATAATATAACATAAGCCTATACCTTGTAGAACTGACTGGGGTCAGGACTACTTGAGTTTAAGATATAGTCGCTAAAAATAATTGAATAAAAATAATGAGTAGATATATAATGGGTGATCACAGGTCTATTATAGAAAAATGATTATGATTCTCTCTATCTCTCTCTCTCTCTCTCTCTCTCTCTCTCTCTCTCTCTCTCATTCTCTCCCCCTCTCTCGCTCGCTCACTCTGTCAGTTATTCTTGCTGTCTCTCTCTTTTTTCTCCCGTAACATTTTAACATAAAGAACTGGTTCATGATGTAAATGATGAATAGATAAATAAAAATAATTTTCCTGGAGAAAAACAATTATTTTTGGTCACTAATTTAGGCGTCTACTACCATTGCCTATGTGTACATGTGTGTGTGTGTGTGAATGTTTATTCGTGAGTACATATCACTCGATGCATATATGTATATATTCTTTAATGTCTCTAATATATGTATATAAATATAGACAGGTAGAGAGAGAGAGAGAGAGAGAGAGAAAGAGAGAGAGAGAAAGAGAAAGAGAAAGAGAGAAAGAGAGAGAGAGAGAGAGAGAGAGAGAGAGAGAGAGAGAGAGAGAGAGAGAGAGAGAGAGAGAGAGAGAGAGAGAGATTGATAAAGGGAGACTAAATACGATCAGATGCCTAAGAAAAATATTCAAAATCATAAACGAAAACATCCAAAGAACAGTTATATGAACACATAAATGATAAACAAAGAAAACGAAGAAGTAATTTTCGCAAATTGATAAAATTAATAATAATAATAATAACAATAGTAATAATACATTGTTTGTAGTTTTATTATCTACATTTTAATTGAGAGTAAAAAGACCTTTGACTAGAACCTAATAGGATATGATAAGATATTCATAATCGTAAACAGCAACCAAACAACAGTTATATGAAAACATAAATAATAAACAAAGAACAAAGAACACGAAAAAGTAATTTTCGGAAATCAATCAACATAATTAAGAAATTGTGTGTAATTTTATTATCTATATTTTAAGTGAGTACAAAAAACATTTCATTAGAATCGAATAGGATACGATGAAGATCACTAACTATAGGTGATTTAAAGGTCAAGATAGATTTTTTATCCTCAAACCGACGTCAAATTTGGACCTTTCAGCTGAAACCCAGAAACCTTCATCCGAGCAACAATTAAAATCTTCGAAATGACGGACGGCGGCCATTTTGATTTCCTTTTTCTTTTTTTTATCTCACGGATTCGGCCCAAAATTTCGCGAGGGACACACTCGCTCATTTTCCTGTCCAAGCTTCATAAAAGGCAAATCCACCGGGAATCGAACCCTCGCTCTCCACGGCCACGGAACTGCTGGAAATGACCCAACTACCAAGCACATTAATCGACTCTCTCTCCTATTTACCCTTTGTGTGTGTGTGTACATGTGTATGTTTGTGTGGGTGTGTTTCAGATTGTATCCATGTGCGTGACAGTAATTAGATTCCAAGTACAAAGAGAAGGAAGGAAAATAGTAATTATGCGTGCATAACATGTCCTGGTTTATGATGATTGGGCTTATAGAGAGAAACATACAAACTCTCTCTCTCTCTCTCTCTCTCTCTCTCTCTCTCTCTCTCTCTCTCTCTCTCTCTCTCTCTCTCTCTCTCTCTCTCTCTCTCTCTCTCTCTCTCTCTCTCTCTCTCTCTCTCTCTCTCTCTCTCTCTCTCTTTAGAATATATATTGAAAAAAAAATCTTATTCTTTTTTTTGTCTCCAATTAATTCGTCTAATATCCTTGCCTATGTACACAAGTGTATGTGAGTGTTTGTTCGTGTGTACGTATGACTTGATACATACATACAATATTCATAAAGAGAAGTCACTAATATGTATATAGATAGATAAATAAATAGATAGGTAGTAATATACGTATAAGACAGATAATGAGATAGGTAGATAGACTGATAAACAAATAGATAGGCAGACATATAGAGAGATATAGACAAAGATTTACAATGATAGAGGGAGATTTTACCTGCCATCAACGGCCTAAGAAAAGACTTAATTATAAAACGAGAAAAACGAAGGAAAGCCAATTGAAATAAACAGTAAACAAAGAAAAAAAGCAAAATAAAGTAGAGATTTTCGGGAATTAATAAAAAGAACAAGATATTTCACAATTTGATCATCTATCATTCAAGTGAGCATAAAAGGAGCTTTGATTAGATCATAGGTGACAAAAAATGGCTAGCTATCCATGATTCAAAGGTCACGACAGCGGTTTACTATGAAACAGATGTCAAATATAAACTTTTCAGCCTAAACAAACCCACAAACCTTTATCCTGGCAAAAAAAAAAAAAAAAAATATAAAAATAAATAAAAAGATAAATAATAATATTCGAAATGACGAGCGGCGGCCATTTTGGATTTTTGTGTCCCATGCATTCCGCCTAAAATTTCAAGAGAAACACACGCTCATTTTCCTGTCCAAGCTTCATAAAAGGCAAATCCACCGGGAATCGAACCCTCGCTCTCCACGGCCACGGAACTGCTGGAAATGACCCAACTACCAAGCACATTAATCGACTCTCTCTCATCTTTACTCTTTACTCTGTTATTCCGATTTGCTTTTTTTAATTTCATTTTCCATCCGCGACTCGTATCCCTTCCAAGTATTTTTCTCTTTAAGCTTCCTGTCCCGAAATTCTACGCGGTGTGCACTCCACCTTTCACTCGCGATCTGTCTTTTAAAAAAAGTGTCCCGCAATTGTGTGTAAACAAAGGCACTTGAACACACGCAGAGGGCAGTCGAAAACCAAAACTGATTGCAACGGCGCTCTTTTTTAAGCCCGGAGCTTTTCATGTCTTTCAGCCCCGGGCAGTGTTGCAATCAGAGGGAGCCTTTTTTGCTCCCTTTTGGGGGTTCGAACCCGCGACCACGTATCCGAAGCCGTGGTCGCGCGTTCGACCCTGGCGCCTTTACCCTCTCGTCCACCGTGGCCGAGGGGCACTGGGAAGGGGTTGGGAGGGGTATTTGCCTAACATTTTTCTGAGAGAGAGAGAGAGAGAGAGAGAGAGAGAGAGAGAGAGAGAGAGAGAGAGAGAGAGAGAGAGAGAGAGAGAGAGACATCTTTTTGAGGGAGAGTGAGTGCATGAGAGAGAGAGTGTCTGCATGAGCGTATTCGTCTGCGTGTTCGCGTGTGTGCGTGTGGGTCGCCAAGACGTGGTCAATTCTGAATTGTGAGATGTTTTAGGTATATACATAGTCACATATTGCTATTGGCTAAATTTCTCTTAATTACTGTACAATAATTAAAATATATTACAAAAAAAAACTCGAACTCGAACTAAAGAAATATCGTAATTGGGGATTTTTCTTTGTCGAATTCTTTGCATACTTACTGAATAATATGAAGATGATAAAATAGCATTATAATATAACATAAAAAAGGGTTGGGAACCACTGGGATAAAAGGATTACTTGGGTTTAAGATTAATTCGCTGAAATAATTGAATAAAACTGAGTAGATATATAATGGGTGACCACGGGCCTATTTTAGAAAAATAGTTATGATTTAAAAATGGTCGTAGCCCCTTTTCTGTTTCATTACGTTTTGCATAATCTATCTAATCTTTTGTCTTTCAAGGATAAAACTGTTAGACTGTTTGATATTTGTTTATCATCATTATCATTATTATTATCACAATTATTGTTTTGTCTTATATAAGGATTTTTTTTTTTTTTTTTTTTTTCTCATAAAACTTTCTTTCTTTTAGCAACTTAAAATCCAAGTGCAAATTATAGATGAAAGGAAAATATGTGTGTATAACATATCTGAATTATTGATCACAGAGACACACATACATAGATTTTCTCTCTTTCTCTCTCTCTCTCTCTCTCTCTCTCTCTCTCTCTCTCTCTCTCTCTCGCTCGCTCATTCAGTAATTCATACTCTCTTCCACTCTCTCTTTCTTTTTTTCTCGCGTAACTTTTTTATATCAATAACTGGTTTATAATGCATGTTGACAAGATAACTAAAAATAATGTTACTTGAGAAAGATAATCCTTTTTGGTCTATAATTTAGTCGTCTATTATCATTGCCTTTGTGTGCATGTGTGTTTGAATGTTTGTTCGTGTGTCCTTATCTAATGTCTAATACATGCATATGGAGATATTGATAGGTAGATAGATAAAGAGGTAGTAAGATAGATAGGCAGATAGACATGTAGATATGTAATGATAACGGGAGACTATATGCGATCAAGTGCCTAAGAAAAGATATTCATAATGATAAACGACAGCAACCAAAATAGTTATATAAAAACAAAAACAATTTAAGAAATTGTGTGTACTTTTATTATCTATATTTCAAGTGAGTACAAAAAGCCATTTCATTAGAATCGAATAGGATACGATAAAGATCATTAACTATAGGTGATTTAGGTCAAAATAGATTTTTTATCCTCAAACCGACGTCATATTTGGACTTTTCAGCTGAAACCCAGAAACCTTCATCCGAGCAACAACTAAAATTTTCGAAATGACGGATGGCGGCCATTTTGATTTTATTTTTTTTTTTATTTTTTTTATCTCACGGATTCCGCCCAAAATTTCGCGAGGGACACACTCGCTCATTTTCCTGTCCAAGCTTCATAAAAGGCAAATCCACCGGGAATCGAACCCTCGCTCTCCACGGCCACGGAACTGCTGGAAATGACCCAACTACCAAGCACATTAATCGACTCTCTCTCATCTTTACTCTTCACCCTGTTATTCTGTTTTGCTTTTCTTTTCCTTTAATTTCGATTTTTCCACCTTTGACTCGTATCCCTTCTAAGTATTTTTTCTTTTTAAAATTCCTGTTCCGAAAGTCTATTCGGAATACACTCCACCTTTCACTCACGATCTGTCTAAAAAAAAAAAGTGTCCCGCAGTTGTGTGTAAACAAAGGCACTTAAACACACGCAGAGGGCAGTCGAAAACCAAAACTGATTGCAACGGCGCTTTTTTTAAGCCC
>NW_020871855.1:197269-204769 GCF_003789085.1 Penaeus vannamei
GGTATGAAAATCATTGTTATCTGTTAATTTGATGTTTTACGAGTAAGGAGTATAAGACCACTTTATTTTTTTTTTCTGGATGAATTTCACATCAGTCGTGTCTTCCCTTGAAGATACGAAGATACATCGTGAACGGAAGTAGATGATTATCATATTGATTTTTCATTAGTATCACCATCAATAGCAGCAATGCAAGTTTTAGCATTATCATGACTATGATTGCCATTAGTTGTAGTGTTTCTTTATTGCTATTTTGAGAAGTATCTGTGTATATAAATAGTTTTCTCAGGTAACAGACACTAGGATTCGATGTTTGGCACTTATTAAGATCAAAAGGCTTTGATTATGAAGTTTGTTTGCTTCATCCATAGTCTCAATATATAGGACCCTGACTTGGTTTTTTTATTTGTGCTTTGCTATTATATTTTGCGGGCAATTTACAACTCGCAAAAGATATCTATCTTCCTATTTATCAGCAGATAAGATATGGGATAGGATATCTATCTTCTTATTTATCAGCAGGAAAGATATGGGATGGGCTTGAATTCCAAGTAGATAATTTCTTACAGATTTAGTTATCAAAGTCATACTAAAATATTTTGAAGAAAAATAGTCCCACGTACTTTTGAATATCATTTGAAGAAATTAGTGAAGTCCTGAGAGGATGTAACCCATATTCATTTGACCTGAAATTATACTGAACGAGTAAAATATCACAATGGCACTACAGTACCATACACAAAGTAGGTTTCAAAAATTAGGTGACAATGGTTTTAGGCATCTTAAATTCTTCCATCAGGTTTAAAGAGAAATTAGGACTGCTGACCCATCTTCCAATGCCTATATTTCCTGTGTTTTTTCTGTTCTCTTCGTATAACCTTCCAAATGAACGAAATCTGCCAGATTATTTATCCGCCATGCACATGAATGACTTGCTGGAGGTAATGCCACAGGCAAGTCTTCAATACAACAAAGATTAGATAGTACTAAAAGTACTATCTAAAAGTACTATCCTGATGAAAATCTAGGATAGTTTCTAAACTTATTCCGTACTTTAATACACCAACATTATGTGGAGGGTCTTTTGTTTGCATTTTCAAAGAAAACTAATCCCTCATTTAGCCAAGGCATTTGTGCACAGTATCTGCAGGCGTTTATAATAAGCCTTCCAGCAATTAGCTTTTTAAGATGCCAAGTGCTTTTCTTCTCCATTTTTTCAGTCGGATTAATTTGGTACTTCTCATATAAATGGAATCCCCAAGTATGCCTTTTCTTACTTGCTGGTATTGAACAAGAGCCGTATATATGGTCTGCTATAAATTCCAAACAGTTTATCCGCATTCATGCAAAAATCCTGACAGAGAACTCAAAACCTTGACTTGTGTACTTTTCTTCCCTTACAAATCTGAACTGTTATTTAACTCTGGGATTTATATCCGAATACATAATTGTAACCGTTCTGGAAGTCTTCCACTGTTTCTCAGGTTCCATTACAGTTCACTTCAAAGCTTGTCACAGTTCTCACAGGATAATTTTTCCGCATGTTTTTTTTCTTTTAATCTGTGACATTAGCAGTTGGTGTTTTTCTTTTCAATTGTGATGTTTTGGTATCTATTTTTAATAGTTTGTCAGACAAGTGATATGAGAACTTGAAAGAGTAGGTATTTATACTAACACATAACCCATTGCTCTTCATACCACTAAAGATTTGTCATTCCTCCCTAGCAAGTTACTATGGTATTCCATATCTTTAAATTCCGGAAAACAATGATTCACTTCCATATCAAAGGTTAAACAAAACGAAAGGTGTAAAGACAAATAGCTTTATTGGACAAGTCAGATAGTTACTTACATGACAAATTCACAAACGAGACTTCATAAGCTACAACCGGAGTCGGAATCAATTGAAAAATCCCTCATATAACAGTGTGCAAGTCCCAGGGACGGTGGAGGCGGTGCTCTACTGCACCCTACACGAGGCAGCAGTTGACTGAAGCGTGGAGTCAGGAGACACAAGCGACGCCTTTCCTACACGACCCAGCAACCACTGCCCCCATTTACTGGCACACTGACGCATGGTGGAGACACACAGCCGCCCTGGGGCCCGCCTTGTGTAAAAGTTACGCCTCTGCGGTGGACTCTGTTCTACAACTCATTGGGTATTAGAAACCACTTGTCTAAATAAAAATTCATACCTTGCTTAAGTTTACATAAATTCATTGTTTGCATGTAAAATAACAATTTTGTAGCAGGAGTGACTTTGCTGCACACTTGTTTGTGAGTGTGTTATTTGGTGGTGGGGGAGGGGCGTGGCGGGCGGCCCCCCAACGGGAGCGTGGGGCGTGAGGCAGGGGCTGGGTGCTGCTGGTCGTGGTGGTGAGCGGCTCCCCGGCCCCCGCCACGCTGTTGCTGCTACTGGCCTCACCCCGCCCTCCACCACCACCGCGCCGCGCTGCTGGCGTCTCCTGGATAGGGCGCTGTCCTTGGAGAGAGGGTTCCATTTGGCTTAGTATCATTACAGTTATGGAATTATAATGCTACAATTGACACTTCACACTCCCGGAAAAGGGTTTAAAATCTGACTACTATTTATACTTTATCTTTACACATGTTTTTGGCTGAGAAAAAACTACTACCATTATTCTTTATTAGAAACTTGGACATACAGTGAGTGTGTGGCCTCACTTGAAAGTCCCTGAAGACGATACCGCGGGGCTGGGTGCCAGCATGAGTCCTGCACCGTACTCCAAGGGCACTGGGCAGGGAACTGGGGTGGCTGGTGGGCAGAGGCCACCACCTCTCACACACACACAACACAGGGCACGGGAAGCAGCAACTTAAGCAGAAGGTGCCCTGGGGTGTACGGAAGACACTCATACTAGCACCCCGTCGCCGATTGACCACACAAACCATCCCGAACAGGCTCCCACCCACAGCCAGAGGGCCATAGAACAGCCCTGAGCCCTTGCATTTCTTAAAGATGGTCACTAAGAAATTGTTTGGCTGTTCTATGAGCTTCCGGGTGGTGGAGAGAGCAGGGACAAATCCAGGTCTCAGTACCTGTTTGTCTGGTCTTGTTCGGTACCGCCGAGAGGGCTGAGGCCGGACACTCACCGATTGGCAAAATAATCATACACAATTAATCAACATAAAATGAAGGGATAAATAATTAATGAAACTTTCTTACAGGTAACCTGAAATGCTGATATTTGTGTTCAAATTGTTTGGTTCAGCAATCATTGAACGTACGCACAACAAAGCTTTGCTTTCTTGTGACATGTAGGGGAATTCGGGCAGCCAACAAAGGAAATTGGGAGCAGGGCAAAATTAAAAAGGTTCTATGGGGTACAGAGAAAGCTGCAGCTGATTGGGTTCTGACACACAGGAGGTATAGGAAAAAAAAAATAATTACAGCAGCAGAATTGAGCTAGGATTGTTCTTTGTGTCCACCAATGTCACTGATTTAATCATGAAAATTACCCTTTTGTGCTTTTTTTTTTTCTTTTCCCTTACTAATAGTTGTGCGTAACTTGGAAAATATTTTACGCTCTTTGAGTCGGTGGACATACCTAGGAGCACTTCCCCTCCACTTTTTAAACCATTTTAACATAAAAGGTTTATTCCAATGGGGTAAAAAATAGAACTACATTGTATTCTAATCCTTTTCCATTTCATAGCAGCACTCTGCTCTTTGAGGGGAAGATAATCTATGAACCTGCATCACATTCTACATATATGCAATCTGAGCAATTTGTCAATTAAAGTCATTCAGATTTTCTTTTCAGTAATCTTGTCAACACACATTCCATCTAGACTTTTGACTGCCATTCAGCACATTTGGCATCACAGATGTTTACTACAATAGAAATAAATGCATGAAAATAACTCAAAATAATCAAATACAGATACCAACAAACACTGATAGTAATGTGATGTGCTCCGGCTTGGGGAGTTCAATGCAAGGTTTCTTTTCATCAAAGAGATAACTTTAGCTTTGGGGCTACACTAATGCAACAAGCTATCATGGAAATATTTCACTGATTACCATCTTAAGAAGACTGAATAAAGCAATATGATTGATTTTCAGATTTGGATTAGCTTAAGGGAGTACAAATGTTCATTATCTAACTAATAATTGCCCAAATTAAAACTACATTGGCAGTTGAGGTCACCATGAAAATGGCACTTAAATCCAAAATCTAAGTGCACGCTCATAATCATTTGCAGGAAGGGTAACTGTATCAAAGATTTCAGCTTCTCTGAACGATTCCAATTTTACACTATCACCACGTGGTCCCAATAAGGATAATAGCATTCCCCTGTTAGATGAATCCATCAATGGGTGCTTGGCCTGACAAGAGCAGAACATGCGCGCAAGAAGCAGTGGAGCAGGGAACATGACAAAATTTTGTCTTACTCAAGCACCTCACTTTTCTCCACACTGACACGAGGGAGTGTAGAGGTTGCCTTAAGGCATTATGAACACATTACCATAGCGTTCACCTGGGCTTACCCCTTTGGCCCTGACCTGAGCTTCAGGCCTGGACAATATAGGTGCAGTCTTCTGTCATCCGCGTGGCAAGCAGCAGCAGCAGCAGCAGAAGGAGCAGGAGGGTGGGAGGTGTGGCAGCTCCAGGCACAGGATCCTGGTCATCCACCACAGCCACCACAGGACCTGCCAGGCACCGGCTGGGAGGTGTGCCGGCACCACCTGCTCAAACACAGGGGGCCAGGGATCACTCGCTGGCCACCGCCGCTTCCACGGAAACACTCAGCATCAAAGTCATGCAGCAACTCCTTCAGGCTGACTAGACATCAAAGGAAGAGAATGGTGGGTGAGTGCTGACCCCGTAGGAAACTCAGCATCCCCCACCACTGGTGTGATGCTTGTGATCATCCTCACCATCCTCGAGCTGGCTACACAAGGGCCAGCGCCACCTTGGCTTCTGCGTGTGTGGCTGTCGCCACCATCGTTGGGTCACAGCCATGAGGGCCCGTGGGCTGGGGGACACACTGCACTGGTGGATTTGCCCCATTTCTTGCTTGAATGATCCAACTTGTCTTAGTGTTGTGCTAGATGCACTTGTGTCCACTAACCCATGGGCCTCTTGTAATGTATTTATGTTCTCCATTACATTTAACAACTCTCACTACTCATTTACACTCATTTAATTTTTTCCATATCAAAAAATGAAGGAAAGATCCACTCAGGTCCAGCAAGCATGCTCACTCGGTACACAACTACTTAAGTGACCCACATCAATGGTGCTATGAAGCAAAGAGTGGTGTTACCATAAGCGTGGGCTGCACAGACACACACGCAGGCATGCAAACACCAAGCTTCATGACTGTGTATCCTAGAGAGGGAATTTGGTTCCTTGGAAGATACTGATGTTGATACTGGAGTGGTGGTGGCATGAACAAGCTTAGTTCCAGATCTTTGAGGAAGCTATCCCATGAGCTGTGGCCACTGCCAATGCCATCTTCTGTAACACCCAGGCAACTGACGCGGTTGTCATGGCCCGCAGAACACCTGAAAAGGTACATAACAGGTTGAGTAACAAATTCATTGATATAGCACAGTGAAAACAGGCAACAAAAGGAGAAAAGACAAACAAAAACTCAAATTTAGATATTCTTGCTCTTAAGGCTTTGCATTAAAATAAAGATGAAGTAAAATATTCAATCTTATTCAAGACAAAGTTTGGCGCTATCAACTGCCGCATTGAATAACAAAAAAGTTAAATTCCAGTCTAGCAAAAATCCTATCACTTTTTTCTACAGAATGTAAATTATGTGACATCCCTACTGCTGTTCTTGAGAAAAAGCTAGAAAACAAAATCTTCAGTAAGGTAATGTCTTCACACTTCCAGCTCTTTCTGTCCTCATGGAGTCCCAAACGTTACAATTAAAGTCATCGTAACCAGCCAGCAGGAGTCTGCCAGACTTGCTGAATGCCACTGAGGTGATGCCACAAATAATGTTGTCATGAGAGTACATGGCAAGCTCCTGGTCTGCACGAATGTCAAATAGGCGGCATGTGGCATCATCTGATCCCGTGGCAAATGCATGCCCATTGGGGAAGAACTGAGGGAGAAAAGATGCAATTAGTACCATCCTATAACAAGAAATACAGCAACAGCCTGTACACATGTACCAAAATAGTTGTAGTTGCATTTGAGTAATAACCAGTTTTCCCTATATTTCACATCATTATCCTATCCAGACAAACACACACACACTAGGATCATTCTCTGAAAACCTAATGCTTCACTGATACTTACTGTAACTGCATTAATGTCAGATTCGTGTCCTGGGAAGGTCTGGCGGCACATCCCATCACGAATGTCCCATAGCTTAGCAGACGCATCACAGGCACCTGATGTGAATGTGTTCATGTTCGGTGACAGGGACAGGGACATCACATCCCCTGTATGGCCTGTGAATTGCGTGCACTGCTGACCCGTCTCTATATCCCAGAGGGCACTGTAATACATGGATCGGTATTAGTGCTAAGAAAAACAAAGAACTGCCTAAACAATGCACATAATAAGCGTTGCTCTGTAATCTTTCCAATATTATCACAGGACAGGAAATGACATTCCCACTGTCTTAAAGACATTCAAAATATCAAAGATAACTGACAATAAGCGATATACCTGAAATAAATTTGGCAACTACATATGGAGTTAAAGCAAATTAGGCATTTAAACCTAATAATAAGCAACTATTTACTGAACCTCTAGCAAGATTTATTTATCAATAATCATTACCTTTTTTTCTATACAACAGGTTATGTCAAATATAAATTTCTTGGTAACTCTACTGAGTACAAAACAAACCCTAATTTTTTTTGTACATCTATAGCAATATGAAGATACATCTTCTAATTTCTACATAGTGACCATCATACCTCATCAGTTTCTTTCTTTGAAGGTAATATGGAAAATTGTAAAAAGTTAATATTTGGGAAAAAAGGGGGCAAAATATTTTAAATTTTCCTTATATTCAACTTGTTCATCAGAATGAAGCAAAAAATACTAAAAATCCCACTCACAGAAAAAATAAAAATCCACTTACCAGGTCATGTCTCCCGAGCTTGTGACTATTTGGTTGTCGTCTAGGAACCGACAGCAACTTAGGTAACCAGTGTGACCAGGCAACTCCCTACTCACTCTCACATTGCCTTCTCTTGTCTTTAAGCTGTTGACAAATGAAGGATTAGAAACTTGGGGGGGAAATCAGCCTAGTTTCTATAAAAGGCACAACTGGTTACAATACATAAAACACTAATTTTTCAAAGTTTGGAATGCCTGTCATCATATCAATTAAACACAATGCATATAAGTAAATATATATACATCACTAGCTTATATTTTGGCTTCACATATTCCTTTTCACAAAGGAGCATGTGATAAGTAAAACCTTTAAAGACAACAGAATTACTCACTTGTATATAGAACAGATGTTATCAAGGCCACCACAGGCAACGTAACTGCC
>NW_020871855.1:207269-217843 GCF_003789085.1 Penaeus vannamei
CACAATCAATGACAATAAACACACAAGCTAAGAGCTGTAACCCCATATGTCCAGAACAAAGTTTCTGTCATGTGGGGGAAAAATCAACACCTCTTCGCGCTACCATATTCCGACTCCACTCTAGGTGTGGCCATCTCATCATTCCTACTCAGATGGCACAGATGCCTGCCAAGGGGGGGAACCCTGCTTAGTGTGACATATTATGCCCCCTTGCCCGGGCATAAGGGAGGATCGCTCAAGTGAACCTTCCTCAATAAATGTCTGTCAAAAGAAGATAGGGTTTAGTCCATTTATTCATTGATCTTTCAAAGGTTACATGTTCTTTTCTTTTCTTTCCTAGTTATCGTTTTTACATCAAACAAGTAAAAATACCAGAATATATACAAATACAGGTAGTTTCATTAGATCTGAATAATAAGAAAAAAGAAGAAAAAAAAAAAAAAAGAAAGAAAAAAAAAAGGAAAAAAAAAAAAAAAAAAAAAAAAAAAAAAAGTAAAAAGTATTCATGAAAAGGTGCTTTAATGCCTACACTTAACATAAATAACACACAGAAAGAGAGCAAAGAGGCAAATATTTATACCCTGATAAAATACAGTATTGAGAGGTTGTAGTAGCTCATTCCCACGGCCCACCCACAAACACACAAAACAAATAAAATTAGGTGGCAAAAATAACGGAATATACAGTATTTATGACTGAGAAACCACTGCTTTTTACACATCTACTTCCTGTTTTAAGAAGAGGGATACAATAAATAGATGTATACATCTAAAAAATTGGGGAACACTATAATGGCTTATAGTTTATTGAAAATATATATACTTATATCATAAAGGAATATTACTTTAAACAACTTTATAGTGATTCATTAATTATGATCAAAGATGTTTGCTTGTAATTTCAGTAATGCAATTGAAGAAAATGACCATTTTGTCCATTATTGGTTAAATATAAGTTAAAAAGAAATGGGTCTAATATGAAAGGGGACAAAGCACCATCATTTACTAGTTCATCAAAGATTTCATTGATGCAAACTAAAGGTCAAGTCAATGCTGCCTTTAGACATGAAGCCAGCCAGTGTCACATTATGCATGGCTGTCCTCAAAAGTAAAATGCCAACACAATACTGTAACTTTGGGCGAACTTCCAGGTCCAATATGCACCAAAATGATCTTCTAAGCAGAGAAGCTTTGCTCGGCAACCACTACATATCAACAATTGGGACGGTCTGATGCTAAGACAACAAAATAAGTGGGGGGGGGGGATATGGGGCATAGCAGCATGGGAAGGAGGGGGAGTGTGTGCTCCACTTATCAAATGCATAGTTAATACAGGGAATGATATACAATTCACAATTTCTGAGCTTCTGCATCTTGAATTTCAGGTGGTAGTCAAAAGTGTGTGTGGGGAGGGGGGGTATTATATATATATAATCATATTGAGAAAAAAATAAATAAATAAAAATAAATAAATAAATAATAATGCCATGCAGCATGCTTGATGAAACACATCCATCAAAATGCAGCACATGACAAAATGCTAATATATGGGAAAGCACAGCAGATACAAGCATCAACTATGCTCATGCAACAACACAAACCAACTGAAGGTCAGTGGTGATGACTTTATGAAGTGAAGCCCTTCCCAGTAATTGATGAAACTTTATGCTCAGTAAGAAACTGAAATAAAAGCACATAGGAATGGACTGCAACACACACACACAGACTGCAGGCCGAATGAAAAGGTCTTGAAGAAGTCACTATCAGCCACTCAAAAGGAAAAATTCCAACCAGATAAATGCAACTGCCTCCTTATTTTGTCAGGTATTATTCACTCTTCTTGGGAGGAATCTACAACAGATCAAGATCCACCCACAGGAACAATACGTAGGAGGGGAGGAAAGTGGGAGAGGCAATGAGAGAGAAAAGGAGGTTAGGGAAGGGAATGAGAAGGGGCCTAAGGAGAGAGAAAGAGAAAGAGGGAGCAGGGAGCAGAGGGGGGGGAGAGGGAGAGGGAAAGGGAGAGGGAGAGGGAGAGGGAGAGGGAGAGGGAGAGGGAGAGGAGAGAGAGAGAGAGAGAGAGAGAGAGAAGAGAGAGAGAGAGAGAGAGAGAGAGAGAGAGAGAAGAGAGAGAGAGAGAGAGAGAGAGAGAGAGGGGGAGGAGAGGGAGAGGGAAGAGGGGAGAAGGGAGAGGGAGAGGAGAGGGAGAGAGAGGGAGAGAGGGAGGAGGAGGAGGGGAGGGAGAGAGAGAGAGAGAGAGAGAGAGAGAGAGAGAGAGAGAGAGAGAGAGAGAGAGAGAGAGAGAGAGAGAGAGAGAGAGAGAGAGAGAGAGAGAGATGAAACGAGGTGAAAGAAAACCATACCTTCATCAGATATCCACCATCAAAACTGTTCATGAGTGGCAGAGAGAGCTGGCTGAGTTTTTGCTCAAGTCATGGCCACTGATCCTTCGCCAAGGCATTTTTCATGGCTCACAGACACAAAAAGCAAAAGCATAAAACTCATGCATCATGAGCTACTGCTGCTTGACCTCAAGTTGTTACATAAAGAGCAAAAAGTGCCCTGCAGATCATAGGATTCCAAGTTTTTCAATGTATTTTCTCTGTTACTTAATTCGTAACATGTAAAAATACCAGTCTCCTTTAACATGCCCCCTCTATGGCAATAGACAAGCAGGAGCTGCTTAAGCATTGTGTGAAGAATATGACAAGAAAACAACCAAAAAAAATGCTTTCTTGCATTTTCCCCCCAATCAACATTATTATTATTATTATTACCTCCCCAAGGAGTTTACGTTTTGGTAATGTTTGTTTGTTTGTTTGTTTGAACTATGGTCAGCAGGATAACTCAAAAAGGTTATTAAAGGTTAATAGATTTTTATGAAATATTTTCCAGAGAAGTGTTTTAGCCAATCTTAGATGCCATTAAATTTTGGCAGTGATCAGGATCCAGGAATATTCTAAAATGATTGCATCAGTTACCGTTATTGCCTTGGTAAAGGTATGTGCTCTCTGAGTGCTACTAGTTATCATTACCATTATTATTATTATAGTAATCATTATTTCTTTTCTTTCTTTTTATGGGGGGATGCTTAAGTGAGGATAACCATAGAATAAAAAATACAAATTTCAATGCCCTATACCCCCAAACACAAATTCTTATGGTCAAAAAGCATGTCAAATCAGATCACAAAAACATTACTAACACAATCCCTCTCATGAGACTATGAGAACTCCCGCCTGTCTACTCACCTACCCCAACAATCCTCTCCCTATCAACTAGTTTTTTTCCCTTCTCTTCTTTCAACTAATCACTTTAATCACCTATGTAATCTCCCCCACTGTTAATTTGTCTTGCACCCTAAAGAAACAACAGCAAAAACAAGGACAAGGCATCTCGTAATGACCTGATGGAGGACATTTAAGCTTCACTTGGATTATGAAGGAATTGTGTATCTTAATACACAAAGTGAGAGAGGGAGTGGGGGATTAACCTTGAAATCCATATCATTATTTACACATGCCACATACATAGCTGTCTATACCACAATGAGTGCGGGTGCTTGTTTGCATGTGGCTGAAGTGGCTGTCCTTCAAAGTGGGATGGCTAGGAGGCAAGAACTTCAAAAACCCTCAGAAAAGCCACAAGGACACTCAAGATGAGGAATGGCATCTAAACAAACAAGTACATAAATCATAAATCCAAAAAAGAAAAAAGAAAAAGCAAGGGACATAAGAAGGGAGGCAAAGAGTTTGAAAAAAATTGCACAATCTCTGATGATTAAATCTTTCAAGGAAAGGGAAGAACACCAAGAACAAGATGGTACAAAAAACAAACAAAAAAAAAATTAAAGCAGCACAAAGGACCTGACAAAGACTGAGCTAAAAACAAAATGGCAAGCAAAGACAGAGGAGAGGAAGGAGGACGAAGGGGAGGAGAAACAGGAGAGTTAGAATCTCCACCTCTACCTCATGACCAAAACCTTCCCACTCCCCTGCCCTCCTCCATCCCACCCACCACCAGTAATGGTGATGTATCATGCTATGTTGGAGAACCAGCTCAAATCCCACCTTTTCCCTGCCTCCCCTCCCCTTCCTTCCCCAATCACTACCTCCCTCGCCAGCTGCCAAGATAATCCAGTCTAAATATAGGCTCACCACCTGACCTGTGTAAACAGGCACCGGACACCCTTCTCAGAAAAGCTCCCAAGCTCACAAAAGGGGTCTTGCATCCAGCATGCATAACACATACATACCAATATGTAATAATAATCATCATAAAAAATATATACAACATATATTTGGTTAAAACAAGACAATGATAAAATTTTAATAAGGAACATACACAACTACTTGGGTTGAAAAAAATGAAATGAAAATCTTAAATAAAAAGTAAACCTTCACCCATAACTGTGACTGATAAATCATAAGAATGATACAAGAGAAAGAAAAGATGTGAAAGAGAAAGAGAAAGAAAGAGAAGAGAGAGAGAGAGAAAAGAGAGAGAGAGAGAGAGAGAGAGAGAGAAGAGAAGAGAGAGAGAGAGAGAGAGAGAGGAAGAGAGAGAGAGAGAGAGAGAGAGAGAGAGAGAGGAAAATGAGAGAAAGAGAGAGGGAGAGGAAAATGAGAGAAAGAGAGAGGGAGAGGAAAATGAGAGAAAGAGAGAGGGAGAGAAAAGGAGAGATAGACAGACAGACAGACAGACAGACAGACAGACAGACAGCAGACAGACAGATAGATAGATAGATAGAGAGAGAGAAAAGAGAGGGAGACACTCTGGAAAATGAGAACAAAAATTACTTAAAAGAAACCTGGGAAAAATGCGAGACCTTAACAGCAAACAAAAAATGAAAAATGACCATGAATAAGGGAATGAAGTAGAATGGGAAGGAAAGACAGAGATGGAAAAGCAGCAGCACCAAACAGCAGCAGCAGTGGTGATGGTAGCAGCAGTCCAACAACAGACAAAAACTATGGTCACCAGCAGGATGGAAGAAGACGACAGCACACATGTCCTTGTACTCACCTAGAGTCCGACCCCCAGTGCATGGCATATATTTTGGCTAAGTGTCCTCTAAGCGTTCTCCTGGTTCGCATCTGAATTCGGCCAATAGGGTCCATGCCGGATGTGGCTTGGACCAAGGTCGTGTCAAGTGCATTTTTGCGAGCATCCTGGAAAGGAGAGAGGAATGTCATTAGAAACACTGCTTACATAATTATTACTAAATAAAAAGAAAAATCCTTAAAATCATAGCAAAATTTGGTAAAATAAATCATATACAGGCATCCCTCACTATATGATCAGTGGATGTATCACTAATCTCTTGTATAATCTTAAACTTTCTTGAAAAAATCTATTTTGATCTATAATCTATTATATAGTCTCTCATAGATTATTTGAGCATTACACTACACTGTGAAAAGTGTACCCATCTATGCTATGTTCCATCTTCATCTGGAATTCAACTTATTCTTATGTTTATCTTCCCTCTCACTATTTGTTATGTTTCTGTTTGATGTGTGCAGTGTCTTTGGTTTTTGTTATAGTATTTGTAATGGACTCAAAGCATAGAAGAAGTACACCTACAAATAAAATCCCAGGAAAAGCCTTACATCAGTGCTCATTGACTTTTCTACTTCTGTTTGTTTCCTTTCAATTCTCATTTTACTATTTTCCTTTCTTTCCTTTAAACAAATTCTGGATACTTGACATAACTGTTGGAAATAAATGCTCTAGGGTTGCTTGGAGATTGTCAAATATAAAAATATCATTTCTGAGTGGAAAAAAACAACTACTTAACACACAATAATGTTATCCATATGAAAATTATGCTTTATAATATTCAAGATCATACACAGAGATTCAATTCCACATTCCTCCATAAATAAATAATTCAACAATAATAATGGTAAGTGATGATAGTAATCTGACTGTTAATCATGATCATAATAACAGTCATCATAATGCGTATTGTAAAAGCCCTTTCACAATATTGCCTGCATTAATGATACACCTTCAAATCCCCTCCAAAAAGATTTCCCACACTGCCATCTTTGGTCCTGCGCTTCGTAGTAGTTTCGTTGGGTATATGACTTGAAAAATGTAAAAGATCATTTTGAAGTGTCAAACTCGCTCTGTTCTTTCTTCTTTCTTTCTTTGTATGCTTGTGTGGTGCGCCGTTTACTTGTCCGTCGCGCGCCGACGAACATGCACGTGAATCCCATACGAATTTTACCGCCGGAGACCTTTACTGCGATATTCCATCAGCGCCGTATCTTACGCAGAGATTGCGCCGCGGTCACGTTTATTACGAAATGCGATGTCACCAACTCTTGAGAGCATCGGAAAGTACAACTGCGCTAATAATCTGCCTATATCCTTGTGACTTTCTTCTTGATTCCGAAAAAAAATGTGTAGGGGGGGAGAAGTCGAATGACCATCGGCCTCTCCCACTCCACCACTTCCCTCTCCTCCCCCAGGTCTAATCCTGAATCTCACGAGGAATCACTCTCCCCGCAACGAATCCATCTGCAGCCTCTACCGGTAGCGGTTTAAACGGTGATCGATACAGCCTGCCGAATATCCAATAACGCAGCGCCATTCCTCTTTATTTGCCGTTTAATCAGCCAACCGACATCAACGGCTACAAATGTTTAAAATACCTACTGAAGCCAAAGGTGTAGCAGAGCGTGCTTGTAACATACCTTCTTAGCATACTTTGGATTAATAGACGCAGGCATCAGACGACACCAGAGAGATAGAAACATACAAAAGAGTATGAGAAAGAGAAAGAGAAAGAGAGAGACACACACCATTCCGCTTCAATATAACCTTCCTCAACCTTTTGCCACTCCTCCGGGCACTCTCCCGAGAAGACTTATGGCACAGGTAATGTTCTGCCGTGTCCACGCCGCCCACCTATCTCCCACCATACCTTGCTCCTCACCTTCACGCCTCTTCCCCAGGCTATACCAGCGTTGGGGGGAATGGGGATAGGAGGAGGGGGAGTCGCCACACCCGACCCTTACGGCACCTGCGGGAGGGATGCCGTACCAGCGCCCTCCTCACGTATGCTTTAAGCTCTCCTATGCGCTGTCTCTGGAGTTTATTTTTCCACCCCCTGGAGTGGCGTCGGAGGAGAAAAGGATAAGAGTTCGAACGAACCGACGCAAATAACGATGTGAAAGATAAAGACAGACAAAACTGAGGACCAAAAGTCGATGAAGAAGAAATAGAAAATAACCGAAATTGTATGGACAAAGCACGTCAACCATCGTCCACGGATGAACGACAGGATACATAATGCCGCATTTCGTTAGTTTCAATTCCTTGTTCTTCCAAGAGTAAGCTAAAGGTCTTTTCTTCTTCCCCGTCTTCTTTTGAAACACAAAAGCAAATGTAGATAAACAGACAGACAGACAGACACACACACACTAATCCTAAAGACCGTCGCATGAGCACAGGACGCGATCGGTAGCAGTAGCAACAGCAGCAAAGGTTCAATTTCCCTTGACGGGGAGCTGGAGAGAAAGGCGAGGGGAGACGGGAAGGCAAGGGAAGGGAGGCGGGGAGGCAAGGGAAGGGAGGCGGGGAGGCAAGGGGGAGGCGGGGAGGCAAGGGAGGAGGAGGAGAAGCCGGGAGGAGGGGAGGGCATGGGAGAGGGAAGAGAGGTACGGCGGGGAGGGAGGGAACTTGAGGATAGGGAAAGAGTCGGCTACGTCACTGCTTACGTCATAGCCTGCTGGCGCAACGCTCCCTTCGCTGTTGCTGCTACGGGTTGCCTCAACTTTTTTCTTCTTCCGTATGCGCCCTTTCCCTCTCTTTCTCATTTTATACTTCCCTTCCATCCACTTTTCCTCCTCTTTCTTCTTTGCTTTCCTTCTCTTTCACCTCCTCCTTGTCTCTCCCTTTTTTCTTCTTTTTTCTCCTCTAACTCCTTCCTCTCCCTTTCCCTTCCATCTCTTCCTCCGCCTCTTGCTCTCTCTCTCTCCTATTTCTCTCTCTCTCTCTCTCTCTCTCTCTCTCTCTCTCTCTCTCTCTCTCTCTCTTCTCTCTCTCTCTCTCTCTTCTCTCTCTCTCTCTCTCTCTTCTTTTCCTTTTTTCCTCTCCTACTCCCTCACTCCTTCCTTTCGTGCTAGAAGCAGCCAGACTGAGCACTTGAGGTCATCGGATAAGACGAAACGCGCGCATAAACCGAGGTTTGTATAAGTAAACAAACTGTATGAGGGCCAAGGGGAGATGAAGTGGGGGACCGAGTGGGGTGGAAGAGAATAGGGGGGGGGGTAGAAGGGAGAAAGGAAGAAGGAGGGGAAGAGGAAAGGGGGAGGGGGAGAGATAGATAGATAGATGGATAGATAGAGAAAGGGGGGGGGGGGTCAAAAACAGACAAACAATAAACCTTCAACCATCTAACACAAAAGAAGGGGATGCGGACAATGTGTCTAGAGGGGAAATAAAAGCGACCGAACTCCAGGTGACACAGGTTCGTCACAAGGAACAGTAGATATATAAAGTAAAGGCCAGAACCAGCCATGGAAGAAAAGAGGGTATAAGTGGCCAGAAAGCTTTTGAGGGGAAAACGGAAAAGAATGGGGGGGGGGGGGGTCCTCGTTAGCTCTCACCCTTGACCCAAACGCCGTCACGTGACACGTCTACCGTCCTGGCGATCTTCCTCATTCAATCTGGCAGTAGACGGCACACGATCTGCACGCCAAAAGCTCACATTTACCTCGACCTTACCATCAACTGAATCAGGGAAATGAGAATAAACACATAATCTGATGTCAGCGTAAAAAATGGAAATACCAGAGACTTTTGACCCGCTTCGACGTGGCACGAGACAGACACAGACAAAAAAAGATAGGGTAAGAACAGAATTACTGCAGCAATGTAATACACCTAGTTCACAGAGGACGAAAAAGAATAACACGAAGAGCGAAGTGCTGGTACTTTAACAACAGCCAAACCACACTCCGTAGCGATTCCTAATAACAAAGTCCCTCAGGGTTGAGTCATGGGAGTTCCAGATACAGCGGAGTCGAGCACATCCGCATCCTACAAGAGAGGAGAAAACTAAATAACACAATAAATAAACACTCTCTCGGAGGGATGGTTGTGTGGCCGCCTCTAAATCTCTCTCCAAACACCAACCAATGCGCCGACGCAGACCCGGGCAACTCACCTGGCACGACTCTGGCCACGGCCGCCGGAACAGCGCCTTTGCGGAATATGCCCAAAGGAGAGGGCAAAACTCAGTCCTCAAAATAAAGCCGCCATCCGCATGGAATAATGAAACGCTGCCATAGAACATCTGGGTTATTAACGAAGTATTGATATATAGAGTAAAGTAGATAATGACTACGTGAATCCCCTGTCGCCCCGAGTCTGGCCCTAGGCCCCTCCGAAGTCGTGAATCATCGACGGAGCCAGCCTCGCTCTGCGGCCTCCGGAACAAGATCTCCAGCTCGGGTCTGGGACCGCGGGCGAGTTCACGCGCAGTAAGTGGAGACTCCGGCGTTATCACGCACGGAGGCGGAGGTTTGGCTCACAAGTGTTACAATCAGATAACAACATCCGCTTCACAGTAAACGCAACCCCAGTGACATTTACTCCGTCGTCGCCGCCGCGCCGCCACCACCGGCACCGAGGGAAACTCATTTCGCCACCGCGAGGGTCTGAAGGTCCAATGCAAAATTACCGAAAAGAAAAGAATAATAAATGTAAAACACACCAAAGGTCATTTGGCGTTACACACCCGTGAGGAATTCCCATCGTCCCACCAACCTAATCCCACGGAGGTGATCTGTAACTCCACATTCTCAATGCCATTTCTTTATCAGCCGTTCCCCTCCACCTCCATCTCCTCCTCTTCCACATTCTAATGGCTCGCACAGCATCGATCCCGCGACCCGAAACCAGAACGGTGCCCCGAACCAGTCGCATTTGCCTGTATCTCTCCTCCTTTCTTTTTTCTTCTTCTTTTCTTCGTCTGTTGACTGTTTTCTGCACGAACGTGGCATGCCCTATCGACCTCTGGCGTAGAAAATGCGCTCATTATATCCTTGAATAACATGGGTGGCAACGCAACGACGAGGAGATTCGAAGCATGTTGCATATGAATCCACCAGAATTTATGAAATAAAAAGACTGAAAAAGATTGTGAGCGAGATGGGGGGGGGGGGGTGAAACATGACACTGACAATCCATATATAATATACTCTTGCCCTTTAGCGAGGACATAAAAAGACATATTACCGTTTCCGTTAACATCGCCGACAACAGTACCAAAAGCATAACCTTTAAACAAGCTGGATTATCTTCCTATCCAAGACCGAATGCTGTAACACCAACCCACGACCCTCTCCGTCACTGCTGCAAATGACCTAACACAGTCCACTTGCTTCACCCCATGTCTATATCTGTCTCTGTCTCTGTCTGTCTGTCTGTGTGTGTGTGTGTGTGTGTGTCTGTGTGTTGTGTGTGTGTGTGTGTGTGTGTGTGTGTGTGTGTGTGTGTGTGTGTGTGTGTGTGTGTGTGTGTGTGTGTGTGTGCGTGTGTGTCTCCGTCCGTTGGTTC
>NW_020871855.1:217943-222943 GCF_003789085.1 Penaeus vannamei
CAAGCAACGGCCCAGGCAGCAGGCGGGTGGGGGCGGGCGGGTAGGCGAACAGGCGGCAGGCAAGGCAGGCAGGGCCACGGTCTCTTAACACCCCTACTCCCCACCTTTACCGCACCCTATTGCACCCTGCCACCACCTGCCACCCCCCCCCCCCACCATCCCTTACCCTCTCCACGCACCTGCCGGCGATCTGGTTACTTCTCGCTCTTGACGTAAATCACAGGCCTCTCTCCGGCCTCGCGCCCTGGTGACGTCACGCCTAGACAACACCCCACGTCACTTTACTCCCTGTCTCCGCTGCGGCCTAATCCCCATTTCTTTATTAAGGAGGGAGAGAGGAGAGGGGAGTGATAATGGGGAAGAAAAAAATGGGAGGGAAGCGGGAGAACCGAGAGGAACGGAGCAAGTAGCAACGGAAATGGGAAGAGCCAAAGGGAGTACACTAACCAAAGGATGAACACTAAATCGCCAAAACGGTAGACGCAAAACAGAACAACAACAAAAATAACTCGAGTCGAAAAAAAACAACATATATGGTGGATGAAGTGAAAAAGAAAACGGAGCAAAGGATGTGAAAAATAGGGAGGGAGGGCGAAGGTCGAGGCGTGGAAAGGTGAGGGGATCTGAGGGGAATCGGCAGAGGGAGCCACCCCCTCGCACACGCTACACCCCGGTGACGAGCAAGACACCAAGAAAATGGGTGTGTAATACGGCAATTCTAGTGATTTCCACTGTCGCCTTTTGCACAGGGAGAGGAGACCGTGAAGACGGGGAGAAAATAAACAGACAAATGAGGTATCCAGAAGGAATGGTGAAAGACGATAGCCAGAATAAGAATAAGAATGGGGAAGAGGAAGAGGTGGGAAAAGGGGAGAGAAGGGGAGACAAAGAGGAGATGAGGACGCGGAGGAAAAGCAGCAGCAGGAGGAGAAGCAGAAGGGGGAGGAGGAGAATGCATGCCAAGGACGTCGTGGCCTGAAAGTACGTTCCAGATCAGTACGTTGATCCGTAATCGAGTTTCAAAGCACATCGACACTGCCAATTCTGGGAAGCAAGCGCAAGCCATGGCCCTGGAGGTGGGGATTAGAAAGGTTTGAAAAAAGACAAGGGAATGAGAGATAAAAGTCAGGTGAGGAAGACATAATAAGAGAAGGTAGACAAAGGAAGGAGGGAGGGAGGGGGAGGGAAGGGAGGGAGGGAGGGGGAGGGGAGGGAGGAGAGGGAGGGAGAGGGGAGAGGAGGGGAGGAGGGGAGGGAGGGAGAGGATGAGAGAGAGAGAGAGAGAGAGAGAGAGAGAGAGAGAGTGGGGTGTGAGAAGAGGGGGGGGGGAGATTGGGAAGTGGAGTGATCGGAAATGGCTTTGCCGCAAACCGTGTAAACTGAACGGTAAGTAAAGTGAAAACGGAAGAAGAGAGAGTACCCCAACACACGAAAAGCCCCCCCCACTCCCCTTCCAGAGAGACGAAATAAGAACGACTCCAACCGGCCAGCACACACAGCGGCAACGTCGAAATCCCGCAGCGCCAGGCCAACGCCAAAGAGCCGAGCCGAGACGACGCCCCGACAGGTGCCGCGTCTAATGTGACGGGCGGACAGCTGATGATGCCCGTTACTTGCAAGGCGTCACGTGACGGGGGGGGGGAGGAGGGAGTGAGAGCGATATGAGGAGGGTAAAGAGTATCACCAAAAGAGGCGAACGTTCGAGAATTGATAATGTAGACGCCCGAGAAGATCAAAGGAAGAAGAAAGGAAGAAGGAAGAAAGAAAGAAAGAAAGAGAGTAAAGAGGAAGGAAAGGGGGTAGAAGTGAAAGCGGCGAAAGAAGCATGATGTTACACAATGAATCAGACATGTAAACCGAACGTTTAAACATTTTTTTTCTTAAATCGAGCTTCTACGTGACCCTCAGTCACACTCGGCGCATCAAGATTCGAGAAAGACGAACAAGTAACCCATCTCCCATGGACGGGGGTGCGTGCACGCGCGCTCTCCCTTACAATAACCCAAGGGAAGCAGATGAAGGCAACTCCACTGTTTGTAGCAAGATATCGTCGCCCCCACCACCACCCCCCTACTCCCTACTACTCCTGCTACTACCCCCCCCCAACCGACTTCACACAACTATTCGATCCTGCACAACCCCCACCCCCCACCCCCCGACCAATCTCATACCCCCCTTCCCCCACCCAAAAAGATCCCCACTACTACCCCTCTACCTTCCTACCACCGCCTTCCCCCTCCTCCATCCCCTCTCCCCCACCCCTCCCACATTCGCCTCTCTCGAAACTTACAGATCATGTATATCTACTCGGCCACTTGATTTATTTCCGAGATAAATCAATTCTCAATCGAAACCCCAACCCCCCCAACCCACCCACCCACCCACCCACACTCTCCCCTCCCCCCCCTTGTCCCTCCCTCACCCACCGGAGAATGCCATTTCCGCGTCAGCCCCTGACCACATACCATACACAAAAAAACAAAGACCAGCCTTATCTTCATCTTGGAAAGCTTAAAAAAAAAGGAATAAATGATAATAAGAAGCAAGGCAGAGAGATTACGCCATCGGCCTTATCCTCATCCTTTACTTCGATTCAATAAAGGCACCGACCATTCACCGTTATCACAACAACAGTCATTATCGCATGCATAAATACGAGGGCGAAGAAGCAAGGGTAGAGAAAGGGTGTAGAAAGGGTGGTGGCTGAAGTGTGAAAGGACGCGAGGGAAAGAAAAAAGAATTTATCATTAAACACATGTATTATTATATATATATATATATATATATATATAATAATATAATATCATATTATATATATATATAGATATAGATAGATAGAGAGAGAGAGAGAGAGATGAGAGAGAGGAGAGAGAGATGTAGGAGAAGAGCAGGAAAAGGAGAAAAAAAAGACTAATGAATATTGTAAAAATAAATAGAAAAGGAAGGGAGAATAAAAACTCGAAAGAGAGAGAGAGAGAGAGAGAGAGAGAGAGAGAGAGAGAGAGAGAGAGAGAGAGAGAGAGAGAGAGAGAGAGAGAGAGAGAGAGAGAGAGAGAGAGAGAGAGGAGGAATTGGGAAGGGGGAAGAGGAGGGGAGGGGAACGAAGTGCCTCTGCCCACCCAGCACAGTGCAGCAGATGGAGGCACTGCATAAACAGCCCTTAACCCCCACCCCACCCTCTCCCTCCTCCTCTCCTTACCAGGAAATACTCTCGAGTTTAAACACAAATGTCCAAATGGGGAAGTTATCAAGGGGAGAAAAAGAGGAAAGAATGGGGAGAAGGAAAGGAAAGAAGGAAGGAAAAGGATGAAAAAAACAAAGATGGAATATATATATATATATATATATATATATATATATATATATATATATATATATATATATATATATATATAATAGAGAGAGAGAGAGAGAGAGAGAGAGAGAGAGAGAGAGAGAGAGAGAGAGAGAGAGAGAGAGAGAGAGAGAGCATGCGGGGAAGAAAAGGCGAAGGCAGGGCTGGCGCGAGTGAGGAAAGGGTTGACCTGAGATCAATAACAATGTAGTACTTACTCGTATTGTGTTCTTTAGTCTTTCTGCTTCTTGTCGTAAACTATCCAAATCATTCATTTCTAAAAATTACAAAACTAAAAAATCTGAAAAGAGAAAAGAGAAAAAACACATTAGTCCATGTCCTTACCAAGAATCAATATACACTATCAATACACCTAAAATTATTGATTTATCTCTATAGCTCTCAAGGACGTACACGCATACACATGCATATGGAATTATGTAGAATGCAGTTACAAATATAACAATGGCCATCAACACAGGTACATGTATGCACGTGTATGCATAAGCCCATGGATGTCTGCACGCTGGTACATACATAATGTACACCTGAATGCAGTTTTATTTACGAATAATTAGAACAGTACAAAATCGCCCAACAACTTACACCACCACAACCATTAGCTACAGTTCAAAGGCAAAAACAAATATCCACTTATTTGGTTATATAAAATATAAGGAAGACCTTCACAAAAATACGTAGTGTAATATGATGTAAAATAATGATGATAGTGACGATAGTAATGATACTGATACTGATAAGGATAATAATGATAGTAGTAGTACTTGTAATCATAATAATAATGACGATAATGCAAAATAATAATAATATAATAATATATAATAATAATAATAATAATAATAATAATAACAATAATTAATAATACCGACAATAGAACAATAATAATGACGACAACAATATCACACAAGAACAAACAACAATGCCGTTGGTAATAGCGGCGATGATAACAAAAACAATCCCAAGAGCAACAGCATTCACGAACAAGGACGATAGGCGTCGCAGCCCTTCCCTCCCAAATACCCTTTCTCTGTCTGCTACCCAAGACTGCATGTGTGTGGAGGGGGGAGGGGACGAGGGGAAAGGGAGGGGAGAAGGGAGGAGGAAAGCGAGGAGGGGGGGAGGGGAGAGGGGAAAGGGAGGGGAAGGGGAGGAGGAGGAGGAAAGCGAGGAGAGAGGGGGGAGGGGAAGGGAGGAGGAGGAAGCGAGGAGAGGGGGGAGGGGAGTTCGTCTATAACCCCACCCCTCTACACCGCCAGTGGCCACGAGAGGGCGATGGTGGTAGTGTTTGGGGGAGGGTGAAGTGACTCGGTATGTGCTGGAGATATGCGACGGTGCTGCTTGATCGTCCGTGGGGCTGCTGTGGTTCATTCTTTATCACGTCAGCTGATTGGCTTTACCTTCAATGAGCACTTGTGTATGCGTGGGGGATGGAGGATTGTAGATTGTATATTGTGAATGTGTGTGTGTGTGTGTGGTGTGTGTGTGTGTGTGTGTGTGTGTGTGTGTGTGTGTGTGTGTGTGTGTGTGTGTGTGTGTGTGATGTGTGTGTGTGTGTTGTGTGTGTGTGTGTGCGAAGTGTGTGTGTGTGGTGTGTGTGAAGTATGTGTGTGTGTGTGTGTGTGTGTGTGTGTGTGTGTGTGTGTGT
>NW_020871855.1:227943-242943 GCF_003789085.1 Penaeus vannamei
GGAGAGGGGAGAGAGGATAGGGAGAGAGAGGGAAGAAGGAAGGGAAAGGGGGGTGAGGAGGACGAAACCCAAAGCCCCAAAACGGGAAAGAAGGTTCTATTAGGAGCGGTTAAAGGGGTGGGGGTGGGGGGGGGGTTAAAGGGGTTTAAGGGGTTCGAGGGAAGGGGTGTGGCTTGGGAGATCGATTTGCGGATGTGTGACTGCGAGGAGTGTGGGGAAGTGTGGGGGGGGGGGGGGGGGGGGGAGGGGGGATATTCTCGTAGTACCAGACGTAAGGCCGAGGGGTGGGAGAGGGGGGAGGGGGTACAAGGAGTTAAAGATGGGGGAGCCAAGGTATCAGACAAGAAGCGAAAGAGGGAGAAGTGGGAAGGAGTGGGGGAGGGGAGGGGGGGGAGGGGGAGGGGAGGGGAGGGAGGAGAGAGAAGGAGAGAGGGAGAGGAGAGAGCGAGAGAGAGAGAGAGAGGAGAGAGAGAGAGAGAGAGAGAGAGAGAGAGAGAGGGAGAGGAGAGGGAGAGAGAGAGAGAGAGAGAGAGAGAGAGAGAGAGAGAAGCGAGAGAGAGAGAGAGAAGAGAGAGAGAGAGGAGAGAGGAGAGACAGACAGGGACAGACGAATAGATAGATAGCAAAGGGAAACATGGAGAAGGGATTCGGAAGGAAGGGGAGGAAGGGGAAGAGAGGGAGAGGGAGAAAGAATATAGACATAGAAAGGAAACGAAGGGAGAAATAGAGAGGTAAAGGAACAGAGGACCATAGAAAGAGAAAGAGAAAGAGGGAGAAAGAATATAGACATAGAAAGGAAACGAAGGGAGAAATGGAGAGGTAAAGGAACAGAGGAACATAGAAAGAGAAAGAGAAAGAGAGATATCCGCGATACCCACCGGTCTCAAGATCAAGATGTTCCCGGAGCAGAAATGAAGGGACAGAGGATCTAATGATAAAGGTATAGAGCAATGTGATGGTAAAGGCATAGAAGGATGTGCCAAGGGATTTTTTTTTTTTTTAGAGATGCAAGTGCAACAGGCCGAGGTGACGAGAGAGGGAAGCAACAGAAATAAACAGAAGGTGAAGCATACTGGGAATAAGAAAAATAAGAATCATACGGGAGGAAGGAGAAAGAGGAGGAAGAAAAAACACGTGTAACCGCGTTAAAGGATTAATAATGAAAGGAAATATCGGTAACTTAGGGTAGTGACAAGGTGGGCAACGAAGGCACGGGCACGAGGGCCGCCAGAAGGAAATTGCAAGAAAAAGCGGCAAGAGTAAGGGAGGGCGGGGCAAAGGAGTGCCTGCAGAAAGTGGGCACGAGGCGAAGGAGTGCCAGCGGGAAAGGGAAGGGGAAGGGGGTAGTAACCAGGGAAGGAAGGGGAAGGGGGGAGTACCAGAGGAAGGGAGGGAATGGGGGGGGATGGGGGGAGTACCAGTGAAGAGGAGAAGGGAAGGGGTGCCGCAAGGGGAAAGGGGAAGGGGGAGGGGCCCGAGGTGGAGGGAAAGGGGAGGAAGGGTCCAGGGAGGAGGGGAAGGGGAGGGGGTGCCAGGGGTGGAAGTGGAAGGGGAAGGGGAAGGAGGGGGAGTGCCAGGGTGGGAAGGGTGGAAGGGGGAAGGGGAAGGGAGGGGGAGTGCAGGGTGGAAGGGGAAGGGGAGGGGAGGAGTGCTAGGGTGGAAAGGATAGTGGGGGGGCGGGGGGTGAGGGGTGAGGAGAGGGGCGAGTCATGGAAGAGCAAAAGAAAAAGACCGGTGTTATTTCAATATGAGAAAAAAGGTCAGGGAGCGTGTGCAAAAGCGTGAAGGTGTTGTCATGTTGACCTTGTCTGGAGTACATTTGTGCGCGCATTCCTCTGATTGGTAAAGCTACTTAACGGGCGCCCGACCCCACTATCGCGAAAGGAAGGAGAGAGGAAACGGGGAGATTATTAAAGAGAGAAAGAGAGAGAGAAAAGAGAGACAGAGAGAGAAGAGAGAGAAGAGAGGAGAGAGAGAGAGAGAGAGAGAGAGAGAGAGAGAGAGAGAGGAGGAGAGAGAGAGAGAGAGAGAGAGAGGAGAGAAGAACAGGAAAAAAAAAAATCCTTCTAGCTCATTTAAAACGGAACTGCCGAAACCTCTCCTTTCCCCCAAACGGAATCCGCTGGTATAGGTATACCCCCCCCCCACCCTCGCTTCTTCCACTCCCTCTCCCATGTCTCGTCTCGTCTCGTCTGCCTCCTTCCCTCTCTCTCTCTCTCTCTCTCTCTCTCTCTCTCTCTCTCTCCTCTCTCTCTCTCCATCTCTCTCTCTCCTCTCTCTCTCCTCTCTCTCTCTCCTCTCTCTTCTCTCTCTCTCTCTCTCTCCTCTCTTCTCCTCTCTCTCTCTCTCTCTCTCTCTCTCTCTCCCTCTCTCTCATCTTCTCATCTCTCTCTCTCTCTCTCGTCTCCTCTCTCTCTCTCTCTCTCCTCCTCTCTCTTCTCTCCCTCCCTCCTTCTCCCCTCTCTCTCTGCTCTCTCGCTCTCTCTCCTCTCTCTCTCCTCTCTCCCTCTCCTCTCTCCCTCTCCTTCTCTCTCCCTCTCTCCCTCTCTCGCCTCTCCTCTCTCCTCTCCTCCCTCTCTCTCTCCTCTCCTCTCTTCTCTCTCTTCCTCCCTCCTCCCCTCCATTCCCTCCTCACCTCGAGATCCCTTCAACACGACCGGAAACCGCCCCAGAATGGCATACCTGAACGTCCGCGACCAATCAGCGCCGCGGCTTGCCCTTTCCCGACGACGACGAGACGCGACAGAATGCACCGTCGGGTCTTTCCGTCGTGACGTCATGCGTTATTTGAACACGAACTGGATGGCTTGCGGAGGGAAGACGTCGGGAGGGGGGGGGGGGGGGGTGTTGAGACGGAGTGTGGAAAATGCCGAGGGAAAAAGGGAAACAAAATGGTAGGAGAATGAAGACAAGGATAGGGGATCAGACACGAAGATTAAAAAAAAATTCTAAGAATAACAAAATAAGAAAATCGGAGAGGGAGGGAGGGAAGGGAGGGAGGGAGAGAGGGAGAGAGAGAGAGAGAGAGAGAGAGAGAGAGAGAGAGAGAGAGAGAGAGAGAGAGAGAGAGAGAGAGAGAGAGAGAGAGAGAGAGGAGGAGAGAGAGGGGGAAGAGGTTCGGACGTATCGCATAACACACGCAGGTGTTAACTTTCAGCAGGATCACGGCCACCAGAGGACCACCTGTTTATTATTCTGCCTAACGCTGGAATGCCGCAGACACACACACAGACACACTCTCTTTCACTCTATCTCTCCCTTCTCCCTTCTCTCTCTCTCTCTCTCAACCTTCTTCCTTCCTTCCTCCCCCTCCCCTCTCTCTCACTGACTCACCCACATCAACTCGCTTGCAAGCCCATCTTTATATCTTTAATCTGTAGTCCTGTGCTTGCAAAGGCACGGAGAGAAGGACCGAGAGGGGGTGAACGGACGGAGGATCTAAGCAAAGGAAGGATGACGAGGAGGAAAAGAACGACAGGTGTCGAGAGCTCTAGAAATAGGAATAGGAGTATGGTTAGTAGGAGAACAAGGCGATAAAGATAAGAGATGGGCGGTGGGAGACAAGAAGAACAAAGAAGTGATAGAAAAACAGAATCACAGACAAGACGACGAAGAGGAACACCCGGACCTCACTAGCTACCGCAACATCAGCTGTGAGTCGCCGCTGCCTCACCAGGTACCGCTCCCCGCCCAGTCCAAGCCCACGACATTCACACGCCGGCGCATACCGTCCGAAGAATGTACGTATCGTACATACACACATACACACATATACACACACATTATATATATATATATATATATATATATATACACACAGACACAGACACACACACTCACACACATAGAAGAGAAAGAGAAAAAGAGAAGAGAAGAGGAGAGAGTCCCTATCTAGCAAACAAACAAACTCATCTATGATTCATAAATGCCTCGGGTGAAACGAAGAATACAAAATCCTACGAAGCGGATTTCCCTATAATACCGACATCGACAATTCGGTTTCTATCACCTATTTTCTGTCTGTCTGTCTATCTTGCCCCCCCCCCTCTCTTCTCTCTCTCTCTCTCTCTCTCTCTCTCTCTCTCTCTCTCTCTCTCTCTTCTCTCTCTCTCTCTTCCCTCCTCTCTCCCCCCAGGCCCAAGCCCACCGCAACCTTGATCGCACGACTAATTTCACCAACAGTAGGACGCAGGCCAGTTAAAACCAAGTGAACGAGGCAGAAGACCGGAATGGGTGAGGTGGAGGAGGAAGGAAAGGTGGTGGTGGTGAGTGGGAGGAGGAGGAGAGGAGGCGAGGAGGTGAGGAAGGAGGTAGGGCAGGAGGAGGGAGGAGGAGAGGGAAGGGAAAGAGGCAGGAGGAGGTAGGAGAAGAGGAGGTGGTGGATGGAGGGAGGAGGTAGGTGGTGAGGTATCGGATGGAGGTGGTGGATGGCGGTGGAGGAGGAGGTTGGTGGAGGGACCCACGCCGCGAGGAGGTGGTGGTGGGAGGAGGAGTAGGAGGAGTAAGGAGGAGAGAGAGGTGGGTAAGCAGGAGAAGAAGAAGAAGTAAGCAGAGGAAGAAGAAGACGAAGAAGAAGTAAGAAGAAGAAGAAGGAGGTGGTGGGTGGTGGTGGTGGTCATGGAGGAGGAGTAGGTTAGGAGGATATGGAGGAGGTAGGGAACAGGAGATGGCGTGGGGAGGAACTGCAGGCAGGGAGGTGGTCGGGTAGTAATAATGTGAAAGATGATGTAGGGGGATGGAGGATGAGGGAGGTGTAGGTAGGATGAGAGGGTTGGGTGGAGGAGGGCAGGAGTTGGACGGAGAGGAGTGAGTGAAGAAGAAGAAGAAGAAGAAGAAAGATAGAAGGAAGGAAGAAAGAAAGAAGAAGAAGAAGAAGAAGAAGAGCGAGAAGAAGAAGAAGAAGAAAGGAGGGAGGAGGAGGCAGGGGAGAAGGAGGAGGAGGAGGAGAGAGGAGGAGGAGGTGGTGGTGGTGGTGCAAGTGTTGTTGGCATAAAGGTAAAAGCGAATAGAAGTCCTCCCCCCTCTTCCTCCGGTCCCTATGAATGACCCCAAGTGCTAGTCCGGGCTGGCCAAAGTATTCGCCCGCGGCACAAACAGTTTACCAAATATTCGACAATTACACCTTTACTCCCGCGCCTGGCCTCCTTCCTCCCTCCCCCCTTCCATCCCCCCCTTAGCTTTATAACCTATTCCTCCTCCTTCCCCCCTTCCACCCCCATCCTCCGGGATAGATTTGCGTTGCTAGTCGTACTGCTGGTGTTATTAAGCAATATGAAAAGTAGAAATTTCAAGTATAAAGGAAAGCAAATACTGAGAGAATACACAAAATGGGGAGAGGAAAGGCAAGAAAAGGAAGGAATAGGCTGATAGGAGAGGGAGAGAGGGGATGGAGTGAAGGGGAGGAGAGGAAGAGGGAGGAGGGAGGAGGGAGGGAGGAGGGAGGGAGGAAGGGAGGTGAGGAGGGAGGGAGGATGAGGGAGGGAGAGAGAGAGAGAGAGAGAGAGAGAGAGAGAGAGAGAAGAGGAGAGAGGAGAGAGAGAGGGAGATGAGAGAGAGAGAGAGAGAGAGAGAGAGAGAGAGAGAGAGAAGGGGGGGGGGGTGGGAGGAGGGGCAGAGGGGGGGGGCAAAGGAGGGTTGACGCCTCTTAATGTCAGCTTTCAACCTAGCCACATTTCGTGAAGAAAGTCGTGTATTGTAATTGCACACAATCTAGATGCATTACTGAATTACTTCTCTGGGTTCTCTGGGAAACATACACACAACACCATACACACACACAAAAGATATGTATGTCTGCATGTATGTATGTATGTGTGTATACACATTATATATTATATATATATATAATATTATATATATATATATATATAATATATAATATATATAATAATATATATATACATATATAAATGAGAGGAGAGAGAGAGAAAGAGAGAGAGAGGAGGAGAGAGAGAGAGAGAGAGAGAGAGAGATGAGACGAGAAGCGAGAGACGGGAAGAGGAGAGAGAGAGGGAGGAGCGAGAGAGAGAGATATATATATATAATATAAATATATATAATATATATATATATAATATATATATAATATATATATATATATATATTAAATAATATATATATAAATATATACATATATATATATAATATATATTATAATACATATAATAATATATATATATAATATATTATATATAAATATATTATAAAATATATATATACATATATATAAATATATATATTAATATATATAATATATAATATATATATATATATAAATATATATATATATATAATATATATATATATAGAGAGAGAGAGAGAGAGAGAGAGAGAGAGAGAGAGAGAGGGAGAGGGAGAGAGAGAGGGAGGAGAGGAGAGAGAGGGAGAGAGAGAGAGAGAAGAGATAGAGAGAAGGGAGAGAGATAGAGAGGGGAGAGGGAGAGGAGAGATAGATAGAGAGAGAGGGAGAGAGAGAGAGAGAGAGAGAGAGGGAGAGGGAGAGGGAGAGAGGGAGAGATAGAGATAGAGGAGAGGAAAGACAGATAGAGGTTGAGGGAGAGAGGAGAGAGCGAGATCCCCAGCGTCGAGGAGGCCTGCAAGCTACGACAGCGCCGGGAGACTACCTCTTGCCTCTACGTCCCGGAATGCGGTTAACGAGCACTCCCTCGCAGCGCCCCGGGAAAATGAACTATACATTGCGCACGCCGGAGCCTTGTGCCCTCCCTCCTCCCTCCTCTCTCCCATCCTCCTTCCCTCCATCTACCTTTTCCTCCTCCCTCCTCCCTTCCCCTCTCCTTCCCTCTTTCCCTTCCCTTCCCCTCTCCTCCCTCCCTCCCCTCTGCCTCGCCTACCCCACCTCCCTCTCTCTCCTTCCCTACTCTTCCCTCTTCGTCGTCTGCCGTTTCTTATTCCATTCAATGTCCTTCCTTAATGTAACTCGCTCCTTTCTTCGTTACTAATCATCACCCATAATCCACGTTCCTTTCTCCTCTTCCTTATACTTCTCGGCGGATTTCTCTCCCGCGGCAACATCGTCGTCGTCGTCTTCTTCCTCATGATTCTCCATCCTCTTTTTCCTCCTCCTCCTTATCCATCATCCTACCCCCCCTCCCCTCCTCCCCTCTCCCCTCCCTCCTCCTCCTCCTCCTCCTCCTCCTCCTCCTCCTCTCCTCCTCCTCCCCTCCTCCTCCTCCTCCTCCTCTCCTCCTCATCCTCCTCCTCCCCCTCCTCCGCCGCCGCACTTTCCCAAAGCCCTAATTCGCGCACCGATCAACACCCGACATCCCCACGTGCGCCAGGGCCCTCGGTACTGGTGACGCAGCAGGTTCTCTTTACTGCGGTCCTCGAAGGTGAAGTTAGCCGTGTAATACACACACGCAATAGATAAGCTTTGAAACAATATTCACAAGGAACTTATTGTCCAGATACAAAGAAAATGAAATCGGGAAAAGAAGGGGAAGACGAGAGGAAGACGGTGGATGGGGAAAGGGAAGAAAGGGAAGAAGGTAGAAGAAGAGGAAGAAGGGAAGGGAAGAAGGAAGAGTAGAGGGGAGGAAGGAAGGGAAGAAGAAACAGAGAGGAATGGAGAAAGGAGGGGAAGAGAGGGGAAGAAGGAAGGAAGAAGAAGAAAGGAAGATGGAGAAAGATGGAGGGAGGAAGGAAGAAGAAGGAAGGGAAGAAGAAACAGAGAGGAAGATGGAGAAAGGAGGGGAAGGAGAGGGGAAGAAGGAAGGGAAGAAGGGAGGGGAAGAGGAAGAAAAGAAGGGAAGAAGAAACAGAGAGGAAGAGGGAGAAAGGAAGGGAAGAAGAAACAGAGAGGAAGAGGGAGAAAGAAGGGAGGAAAGAAGAAGAAACAGAGAGGAAGAGGGAGAAAGGAAGGGAAGAAGGAGATGAGAGGGGAAGAGGGAGAAAGAAAGGGAGGGAAGGATAAAGAGAGAGAGAGAGGGTGGCAAGTATACACATAAAAAATATAAAAAAAAAGAACTAACTATACTCATCTGTAATACTAGCTTACAAAAAGTGGACAGCACACACACACACACACACACTCACACTCACACAGACACACTTAATCCACAAAGGGAGGTAATCTTATCACTCAATAAGGTATGCCACAGCTGATAGTCGGACTGTAAGCTTGGGCAACTGATAAACGAAATCTCGGGCGACTTACGTTCAATACCAATTAATAACCGACACCGATTTCATGCATTTCAAATTATTATTCATACAAAATTTTCATTAACTCTAATTTCAAATGCTGATTGCCCACATGTGAGCTGTTGCTCTACTTCAGAATTTCAGGGATAAAGTGAGGGGGGACAGTAGGATGGAGGTACGCGCGGAGAGCAGATGAGAAGGGACGAGAGAAGAGGGGAGGTGAGAAGATGAGAAGAGAGATGAGATGAGAGAGATGAGAGAGAGAAGAGGAGATAACAAGGAAGAGAGATGAGATGAGATGAGATGAGAAGAGAAAAGAGGAGATAACAAGGAAGAAGAGATGAAATGGGAAGAGATGAGGCGAGAAGAGAGATGAGATGAGAAGAAGAGGAGATAACAAAGACGAAGAGATGAAATGGGAAGAGATATGAGAGATAAGAGACCTAAACTCATTTCTAAACAGGAGAGAGAGAGAGAGAGAGAGAGAGAGAGAGAGAGAGAGAGAGAGAGAGAGAGAGAGAGAACGAAGAGAAGAGAAGAGAAGAGAAGAGAAGAGAAGAGAAGAGAAGAGAAGAGAAGAGAAGAGAAGATAAGAGAAGAGAAGAGAAGAGAAGAGAAGAGAAGAGAAGAGAAGAGAAGAGAGAAGAGAAAAGAGAAAGAGAAAAGAGAAGAAGAGAGAAAGAAAGAAAGAAGAAAGAAAGAAAGAAAGAAAGAAAGAAAGAAAGAAAGAAAGAAAGAAAGAAAGAAAGAAAGAAAGAAAGAAAGAAAGAAAGAAAGAAAGAAAGAAAAAAGAAAAAAGAAAAAAAAAATCTAACCAGTCAAAAGTATGTTTAATTGCCCATTATAACTTACACCACAATTCTCAAACCTGAACCATGGTACCTGATAAGCATTTACTCCACTTTATTCTTTATACGTGTCTGCCCTGATGCTGGCTGTAAGGAATAACAAACCTTACCAAATCCATCTGATCAGATATACAAATAGTACATTTCTTCTAAATGGGTAAACAAATCACAGCCATAACAGAAGGAAAAGGGCAATAAGTGAAACAAAATCACGGTAATATCCAAGGCGTTAGGGACTGATAAATTTATTTCCAGGACAAGGACATCAGCATACTTCTCTGCGACCTGTTGTGCTACTTGAACCGCATCAGCTAATAAATGACTACCCAAAATTACTTTAAATATAACTTCAATCACTGTCAAAATTTTAAGAAACTTCTTGCTTTTATATGAGCAATAACATATTTTCTGCCTTAGAAAGTTACCCAAATAAGGTGGGTATTTTAGTGCAGTCCTCAGGCATATAGAGTTTGACTGATGATCCTCTTAAATCAAGACATTTCGCTTTTGCTGGGAATATCGGTGCACAAGAAGAGGAAGAAGAAGAAGAAACTGAAGAAGAAAAAGGAGGAGAGAGAGGATGAATTGGAAAAAGAAAAAGAATAAAAGGTGAATGAGGAAACAGTAGTTGTGGATAATAATAATGATAATGAAGAAAAAGATAATTAAAAGAACAAGAAGAAGAAGGAAAGAAATAACAAAAAAGCTTATGACATTCTATCATCATCTATCATCTCCTCCTCTTCTTCAACCCAATTATCAAATAAGTAAATACAAATACACAAAAATAAAAGTCAAGGTAAAGGCAGTGTCAACAGGAAACTAAATGCAGAAAAAGAAATCCAAGAGTCAATTAGATGTTTTCATGTCGAGGCTTAAAATATGAAAAATCGCCCAACTTCTGGCTTTCCAAAGCCGAGTCATCTCTCAAGGAGGCTTGATCACGTTCCCTTTTCATCATGCAGTATCACGGAAATTGGGACTTTACATAACAATGTGTAAAATAAAGTCACGTTTAATGGAAAATAGCATCAGTATATAACTATAAGTAAAACTGTAAATTTCAAAATTAGTAATATTTAAACAAGCAAACCTGACTGTTGGTTTGGAAAGAAACAAACTTTTTAAAGTTTAAATTGCCCTCTGAATGGGCAGAACCCTACTTAATATATGTTCAGAAAGAAAGGACCCTTGCCAATGAATATCATCTCATAAAAATTACCCTTATCTCAAAAATATGACCAACTCAAATGGTAGCCACAGGTAGAGGAGCCGAGTCCGACACTAGCAAGCAAATCAAAACAAAAAATCATTACCAATGTTCACGTCACAAACTATGCATTTGTTTACCAGATGCCGTTGGAGATAGTGTGTACATTCATGTCATGCCTAAAGCGAGTTCAGTTTATTAGCTGTATTTACACGTAGATGCACCCACAAGCGTTTCGCCTAGTCACCAATGACTCAATCACTAGTCTGACCTATCTCACCTGTTTACCCCTATTCCTTGATTTTTGGAAAGATCTTACTTTAGTTTATATTGCTATTAGTATTGTTAACAAAACTAATATTCATAAACATCTAATATAATAATAATAATAATAATAATAATAACAAAAATAATAGCATAATCAATATCAATTTTAGAAACAAACTCCAGGAATGGGAAAATCAGGTGAGGGGTCATATACTACTAACTGACCCCTTGGTGGCCAAGCAATTGTGGAGTCATCAATACAAAATATTTCATTATTCAACAACACAGTGAAAGCAACACACTTCCCCACTCCCAGCAGCATTGGGTTAAAAAAGGGATAAAATGTCTAAAAATTCATCTTCAGGTTATCTTTTTAACTTGACAAGCATTTTGGTACTACAAAACCTTTCCCAACTGCTGACATACTCTCAAGAAATAAAATACCCTGGCAACTGAAGGCAACCAATATCCTTTGTCTTTACTGAGGAGTTTAAAGGTAGAGGCAAATGTCTCTATACTTTTATAACGCTTGGTGTTACAATGAAAAGTAATAGATCAGCACTCGGCCACAAAAAAAATGTGGCACTTCTCAATGTTGGACATAAGGGTCAAGCTATACAGTGCCACAAACAAGTCTTACATTCTCGTCCTCTACTTCTCAAGCTTCAGAGATTCTCCAGAATCTGAGGAAACGACAAACCTTTCGTGGTATCGTGTATCCTACTGCCTTTCTTTTCCTTTGAAACTCATTTCACACATACTATCATTTGTGGAAAAAAATAAAATAAAATAATGATGGTAATAATAGTAATAATGTTGTTGATGATGAATAACTGCAATAATCCTTAAAATCATAATACAAAGCAATTGAAGGTAATTAAAATAATTATATAACAAAATGGAAGAATATATAACCAATAGATAAAAATGCATATTAAAACATTTCTTTTAAATGTCCATTCTCTTTTACATAACTCATATACCCTCTCTTTCAAATATTGAAAAACCATTATATGAATAAATATAAATGCCAACACTACAATCATGTATCATCTTTTAACTAAAATATTAATTTTGTTCTATTTTTCCTTCTTTATTCAAGTTGAAAATTATGAATGAGCACCTACACATCTTTTTTTCCTTAATTACATTTTGTGTTGCATTTTGTCATGCCTTACTGTATGTGTACATGTTCCTTTATTGTGCTTTGTATTTGCATGTATATATGTTCAAAAACGTGCATACTCGTACACTCAGAGTTGATATGGATATAGCACAGATGTACCTTACATGGAAGGGCACACAAAAACAACTTCTACCAAGACCTTACATAGCCTGAACTCCCTATATGCACAAACAGCATACATAAGACTCAACATCATAGGATACTACTTTTCCATCACCTGGAAATATTGGGGTTTCACAATAGCAACTATTAATAACAATGGCAATAAAATAGAAACTGTCCTAGCTGACAACCACCGGCAACTTCTGCCCGAATGTCTTCCTCTGCCAACCTCCTTCAGCTTCATTTCCTTATTTGTCTTAACTGTTTCATGTATAGAAAGTACTTTACCCCATAAAAAGCAAGTGTCTGCAAACTGTGGCTGGGTTGACATATTGGGGGACAAGCAAATTACTAAGATGTGTATAAATCAAAATAAATAAATAAATAGACAATATTTTTTTTTAGACACAAAAGAAGTAGAACAAGACCTTCACATACCAAACTGGTTTTACATAATCCTCAGGTCTGTCAAATTCACACTAGGTATATCCATTTTCATATTGCTTTTAATGGGAATAAAATGAAAAGAAAAAGAAAAGAAAAGAAAAGGAAAATTCTGAGGCCTCTCAGTTGATCCGCATATGTAATAATTTGCATGTATATTTCAATTTCTAGCAATCTAATTGGACGGTAGAGGAGGAGTAGGAACAACATGAGGAAACAATCCAAACAAAGGTAAAATACTTATGTAAAACCAAGCACACAAGTAAATGAGTCACTGGCTTACCTCCATAAGTGTACCTAAAATTGCAGTCTGTGGTAAACCTTGTAACAGGCTATCCAGTAGCTGAATGTACAGGTAGCATATAGCCAATAACTAAAACTGTGTCACCTAGCCACTAGTTGTTGCCATGAATGGGGTCTTCAAGGAGTGAAAGGTTCTAGATAGGGATCATTTGCAAATTCTTGCACAAGACATATCCAAACTTGACTCTCCCATACTTTGTGTATTTCTAAATAATTCAATTTAAATGTATGTATTATATACAAAACTGAGTTACTGACCCCCAACCCACCTACCCCCACTACCTCTCTCTCTCTCTCTGACACACACACACACAACACACACACACACACACACACATAATGGCATTCAATGTTCGTATCACTGTACAACAGGAAACTGAATCTGGATGTGATAAGAACATAACAAATTCTTAGTGAAGTCATACTTTGCTAAATAGCTAAAATGCTGTACTCATACAGTACTGTTCTTTCAGCAAATTTCTGCCATGACGCACTTTCTAATAACATCAAAACACTCAAAAAGTGTGTGATATATGGTTGAAAACTACTGCTGAATAGTTGAAGCATACATACACACAGTACAGTACGTAAGCAAGCCAGCAGTACTGGCACTTGTGACTTTCATGACATGTACTCGGAGATGTAATGCACCACTATAAGCCTTGCAACAGTTGTTTGGTATACACAAGAGACAGTAGATACACACACTGCATACAGGAAGTCATTGTGATTTCCGTGTCCATTTACATTTGCTCTGCCCCACTCTGACTGGGCTCTCCAGTATTTTCATCTTATATGTGGTTTCTGCTCACCAAAAGAAGTTACAAAAAGTAAAATTGATACATCAGAAAGATCATACTTTGTTTATGAAGCAGAACTTACAGGAAAAAAAAGAGAGTATGATTTACCTTGACCACAAAGCCCCAATATACCTGCACCCTGACTTGCCCCTTCAAATGCGAGGTCTATTTGCCTACACACCACAAAAAGCCTTATATACCTGCACCCTGTCTTGCACTCCCACTCTTTCATACATAACCAAATTCTGAAACCCAAATTATGGGCTCAGACTCACTCACAGTTTGACAACATGTGATACAAGACGAAGTATGTACTCTGTGTCTTTATGAATAAACAAGAAATCGTGTCTTTCCATGCCAACACAGGGGGTAGGACTGGACGTATTAACAGCTTCCCACAGGGTAGCATGTACATACATTCCATGGTTGCTGTGGACCAAGTAGTGGGTGGCATTGCATCACGACCATTCCAGCACCATCGGCTCATTGGACAGAGCTTGTTTTCCTCCAATAGTAGCGCCATCATTTGTATGGTGAATCTTTTAGGCAATAGGACCTAAAGTGAAGGTAAATCTGCCTATTTTTATTACTTATCAAAATTATATAAAAATATGTGCATTTAGGTGCCTAATGCTGCCCACACACTACCGAACAAGCAAGGCAGAAACAGAGTAAACTGTCAATACATGCTAACAACCCAGCATTAATGGCTCCCTTTTAACCCAAGGTTAATGGGTTAAGACGCACTGCTCCGTACTTCAGCTATTCTCCTGTTTAAGGCTAGGCTCTTGTGGCATTATCCCAGTCACCGAGACCCAGGCTCATGTGATTAGTCATCTGGGGTGAAATTTTCACCATGACATAATTACGTAACCCCAGAATGATTGGAGGCAATTCAGGGTACGGAAACTTCAATCTGAATGTGGGAAAACTTTCAATATATGATTCTTTGCAGGTTTTTGACAAATGACAGTTATAAGCCAAAATCCTGGCTACTTCCAGGATAATATTGTTTGAGACAGTAGCTGTTATGCTTTCGACTTGTATATCAGTAAGTTGAGCCATGTAGCTGCCTGGCCATCATCCTGTGAAACTGGGCATATTGATAAAATGCCCAAACCTCACCACCACCATCTCAGTAACAGGTACTTGGGAGGGAAACACACCAAGGCCATCAAGTTGAGTCTTCCTGCCACTGCCTGAAATAAGCTATTGAACTGGTCGTATCAGTGCTTTCATCTTATTTCTTAATCATGTCTTTAATTTCTCTTTATCTGGAGACATGTTCCAAGTTTCTTATGACAAAGATAATGCACAGAAAACACAATCAATCAAGACTGACTTTAGTACTTATGAAGACAGACTATGGGACATTAAAAAGCAATTAATAATGATGATCATAATAAAAACAACAACAATAATTATAATAATAATAATAATAACAAATATTAATGAAATCACCAATAATAATTGATATAATGTTAAAAAATCACCTTTACCCTTGAGTATATCACTCTTATCCCTGTTTTAGCCCTTACCCAATCCTAGCATTTTTTAAATTCTTTCTTAAAATTCAAATAATTTAGAATGCTGATTATGGGGCCTTTAATGTGTACTTCCATACTCCTAACCAGCTGAAAGTGAGGAACTAAAATACCATAGGTAGTGATATCAGCCGGA
>NW_020871855.1:250443-260443 GCF_003789085.1 Penaeus vannamei
AAAAATGCAGAAACATGTTGAAATTACTTTCGTTGATAAGTAATCCAAATATGTAGTGTCAGATATTTTTCAAAATGACTCAAAAATAATCAAAAGGGTTAATTGTAGTACACTTTTTCTTTAGTGCAAATTTCTGATCTCAAAACATTTAATATAATTTCTTTTGTTCTTTTATCTAAAGTTCATAAAACATATAGTATATCAAATCTAAGAGTGTTGCCCCTAAATGACTAAAAATATAAATCATCCAATTATGACATTTAGCAATAGTAAATATATTAACAATAATATCAATCATGGCATCAATAGTAATGATAAACCTAATAGCAACATTAATAGTAGAGCTAATAATAATAATGATTATAATAATAATAATAACATAAATAACAAAATAAAATAATAATAATAATAACAACAAAACTTTTGTCAGTGAAATAATGCTAACAATAAAAAGTGTAGTGGTTATATTCATGAAAAATTGCATGTCAATATATCACTAAAAGAAATACCCTTCCAATCAATTCAATAATGGCAAATGATTATAATGTCAAAATTAATACAAGAACAATTAATAATAAATGTGGGATTAAGAACTTCAACACAAGATGATATTGATAGTTTTTACATAATTAAAATCAGTATTACTACCACAAAACTAATTAAACCACTTATGACAGGTGTCACACAAATGAGACACCCGGAGAATTAACATTACTGGGGGTCCCGCGGGTGCGACGCTAGATTGGAGCTTGCGCTCTGATTTTGTCACCCATGGCGGGCACCCGGAAAAGTAAACATTACTGGTTGTCCCACAGGTGTAACGCTATATTGGAGCTTGCGCTCTGATTTTGTCGCCCAGAAAATATTATTTTTGGCTTGAAGGTTAAGAAAATTATCAACATAATAATGACAAAAATAATAATGATAAAGTTTTGTCCTATTTAAACCACTCTTATAATTCCTATAACTATCATCACATCAAGTTGCAGACCTAGTAACAATAGTGGTAACTTGATCTATTTCATTACTAACAATATCGAATGTCTTTTAAGTAGAAGCAGCAATAGTAATGGTTATCATAGTTTTATATCAACAGTCTTTATCAATCATCATATTCATCCATACTTTCTACCCATCTCTCACTACCAACAGTGTTCATTTTCAATCTGAAAAGCATCTTCTATTACGGTATAAGTAATGGCTTCTAGGTGTAGAGGAAGCACTTCCAGTGTCCATGGTAAAAAGCAGAAGAAAAGCCCTCTGTTCAAGGTGAAGCTAAACATTGTAATGAAGCACCATCGTAAAAATGAACAACAATATTCACTAACTGGAATTCTAGCTTTCCTTTGTATTTTGATCCAGATTAGTTTTTTACTTTGTATTTGTCAATTCTCCTTTCAACATTATAGGAACATTAATAAATGGTCTTATAGTGGATTATGGCCTTTTTTATTACTATTTTGCTATCATTTAATTATGGTAGGAAATGTGTCCCTATCAAACCCATGTTCTGTGATTCTTTATAGAGGTACACAACATAAAAACTACTTTTAGTTGTTTATTTGCTTAACCACAAACGCCGGTATATTTTGATGAAAATAATATTTTCTGGGCAGCCGTGGCCCACGATGTATTTGGAGCGCAAGCTCTAATCCATCGTCACACTGGCATCCCGCCCAGCAATGTCTCGTATATGGGATACCCGTCATAAATGGGTTAACTTGGAGACAGAAGTCACCAAGTAACATAAGAATTTGAATGAGCAACAAATCATTATGCATATTCTTGGTTAAGTATTGAATAATGACACAGTTATAGCTATATAGGATTGGAGTGAAGGCTATCTGAAAATATAATCTATAATACACATATGTATGTATACAAGTATATATGTACACACATCTGTGACAGATTCATAATAGGAAAGGCAGCTATAGTTAAAATGGTAATAGCAGTTTTGACTATTCACTCAACTCTACTAGCTAGAGCCAAGAAGCATCTGATTTAAGGATGCTTATTGGTTAATGTAATACTGATGACCATGGTGAATCTACAAATTTTACATTAAAACAAAATTATATTCAAAAATTGCTTTCATTACATGCAGTCGGTTAAATTATGGAATAATTTTCAAAAGCTGAAGTTCACATTTCCTTAAAAGTTTGTTATTATTAAAGAAAACTGGAGTTGGTTATTAATTTTACTAAAGTTAATCAATTTATTTCTTTAATGACAAATTTAAGTATTTATGTATTTCCACAAACCAACATAGTGCACTGATGTTAATATATAATGTCTACCATGAGTTAATTTTTCAGTTTAGGTAGCTTTACTTGCATTATTTATGCATTCTAATCTCAAACAAGTTATGAAAAATATGAGCAACTTTGTCATGCAGAGGGCACCTGGCAACAGTGTATTACCTGTGCATATCCAAATCATCTGATTTAGGACTTTTACATAGAGTATTTATGTCCTTTGCATGGCTACTATATATCAAAAAATACAAATTTGACCAAATGCTAATAATGCTAATAATAATAATAATAATATTTATAGCTATCAAATCAATAATAATAATACATAAAATTAATAGTAATACTAATAACAGTAACAATATTGACAGTAATGGTAATAGTAATAATATCATTAATGATGGTCATAACATTAATGATTATAATAATAATAAAAATAATTATAGTAACAACAAATACTTTAAACAATAATAATAACAACAACAACAAAGGTACTAATAGCCATAACAATCATATCTACAACATAGTAATAGTAATAGGAACTTTCAAAACAAAAACAAAGACAAAAAAATCAACAAGAAGGGTTAACAGGTGAAACCAGGTACATCTAGTAATATATTCCTTCCTAAGCACCTGCAAAGGTCTGTATATGTAAATAAAAATAAAACTCCAGTAACAATGGCTTAATAACAACAGAAGTAGATATAGTGGAATATGCAAGACAGAAGACACTGAAGTTGTATCAGTAACTCAATAGAGGATATTAGTGCTAGAATCAGAAACTGAAATGAGAATCAGTATGAAATTTAGAAAATACATGATAGACCTTTGGTACTGAGTACCTGGACTGTTCACTGTTTTCTTTATTTGGTTTATACACTGATGGCTTCACATATGCTCAGTCAATATGATGTCTATTACGAGGCCTGCCTGATTTAACCTAAATTTTGAATTTCAGGAAAAAGTTTTTTCAACAATCATCATCATCAGTGTTACTATAATCAGTGTCATAAAGTTATCAACAACAGTAATCATTGGTACTTATGGATTTCTAAATCTAGACGTAACAAATTAATAAAACAGAGCCAAAGCAGGGTACATGTATAAATGGACTCTAGGCATCAACATGATGGAGAAGAAGGAAAAAGAGGAGGGAAAGAAAAAGGAGAGAAAGAAGAAAAATGAGGAGGAGGAGGTAACCTTGAAGTTATTGCTTGTCTACTTTGAAAGTATTCTATTACACTTTGCTAAGAAATCTGCATGTACTATTACCATTTGTCTCGATAAAGATAATCAAAATACCAAACATTTATATATGCAACATTCGATACTAATATTTAAAGTGAATACTAATACAAGTAAACAAAATTATATATAACAAAAGGTAATACCGCAGCTACTAATGCAAAGCTGGAATATATAGTTGTCATAATCATAAAACCATTTACAGTATTGGCAACATGATGTGCCATGAACTAATACCCACACCTTGAAGTTTCATTCAAAAGAAAAAGAGGAAATACTTTTGCAGTACAAATATATAAAAAATAAAAAGTTCTTCCCACTCTCCAAAACAACGAACTAGTTGAAAAAAATACTTTTCTAATCATACTGATTCAATAAGTGTAAACTTAAATAATAAACCTTTGGCATTCCAGCAAAGGCCAAGAAGTCTCCACAACCTATATTCTGTCAAGAGAGAGAGTGAAGACCAACCTGGCAATTTTTCGTCAAATAATGTGTGGTGTAATTTTGTTGGCCTTTGCTAAAGTACCAAAGGCATACAGGTAATAATAATTGCTCGAGTCACTTCAGATGAAGTAATGAACTTTCCTCAAATGATGCTTTCAAGGCTGTCGAGGAGTAACGCTAGAATAATAAACACCGAGTTTCCAATTCCATAAAATGGCCCACTTTTAAAATTCAAGTGTGGTGTCTAGTTTGAATCTGAAGTGCAAATATAAACACTAATTGGTCTGATTTAGGTTTATGAATCATCTTGAAAGAACTGGCTCGGAAACTAGAAACTAGATGTTAAGGATCAAGAGAAGTGCAATTATACTTAATTGCTTAAATATATCTGAATAATTAACAGCCGATAGCTATGGATGTCAGTGCCCAACATCGTGTCCAGAGAACTATTGTAACCTTCAACACTAAAGAGGACTGCAAAACAGCTGACGGCAATATGATGGGATGAGACAACAAATTTCTCATAAGAGCCTCGTAATTCAAATCTGCCATAAGCAATGATGACATTAAAAGTAGCAAATACCAGGCAAATTCTTAAATATTTCATAAATACCCATATTCAGGAATGCTCTTCCCATTCCTCATAAACAAGGCAGCAGTTTTCCACTTGAAATGCTATGTTGCAATTCCCTCCCATTCTCAATCTCTCTTTCATGAGCTTTCTGAAGTCTTCAACCAACTAGCCTGTTTATCAATTCAGCTACACAGGCATATCTAGAAACCACTTGAATAAAGAGGTATTTGTTAAGGACCCTTTACATATCAGAAATATACCACTGTTTCCTATCCAAAATCTGCTAGAAAGTTATTGTTATTCAAAACAGGTCTACACCCCAAGGCAAGCCCAACAGTGGCACAGTGTCAAACAATTGCTGTGTCCTATATTCTTTAAGATCTTCAGCAATGGCAAACATATATTCTGGCAAGATAGAGCTTGGATTGGTTCTTTATTTGGCAATAAATTTTAAGACTACTCTCCAAGCTTTATCCTGCAAAATTAAGATGCACAGGCTTGTTGGCAATTACAGGGGATGGCAAAGACACAAAGGCCAATGGCGGATGCGTGGGCGTGTCCAAAATTTACCAATCATAGTTTACCTGGTCTTTCATCTTTATACTCCCTTCCTTTTATATCAAATAGTAAAGAATTTTGGTCCAATTTCTAAATACCAATAAATATGGAATCACTAACTTCATTCAAATACTAGGCACCGTTAAACAGACTTACACATTTCTGCATCTAATAACACAGATCAGTATAGCCCATGCACCTATTGGTGCTCTGGCAAAGGCCAACAATCCTCCACAAACCATATGCTTTCACGATAAAAATTGGAAGCTTTTCTTGGCATTTTGCAGTCAAATATAGAATTACTCCAAGCTATATCCTATTCAAATACAAGTGGAAGCTTCCAGGCATTTCCTGGAGCAAGGAGACCACAGCAATTCAATATTACATTACAATCATTTTAACCTGATATAAAGTCATTACACCTGTTTTCTAAATATTTAACCAAATATTCATCAAAAACTATAGTCATAATAACAATAACTAACATTGTACAGATTCCATAACACCATTATTAAGACCCAAACATTGTGATGACTTGGCATAAAATGTGTAGCAGCCACAGACAATTTTGGAGTCAAATCTATTACGTTAGAGGCTTAATCAGTTTGCAAAAACTGAATACAATTCTTGACTTGATCCTGAGCCTAAATTATTGAACTCACAGTATAACTTGGAATCAAAATACAAGCATGAACACACCATCTGTTTAGGTACTGTTATGCTGCTTAGGCCTATGAGAAACATTTTTAAACGGAAAAAATACTCTTCAGTAAAACCTGCAGAGCTGTCTGCATAACAACTAAATAAAAACTCTCATACTAATAAAGTTCACTTCATTAAATCTAGCATTGGCAAAGCAGAGTCATACGAGCCAAAAATTTACATGACAGAATCATGCATAGATTTAGTTTTTTACTTCTAGAGCCTTCTGAATCAAAATATGGGTGAGCACCTTGCAAAAACGGACCTGGCGAGCGAGAAATCACAACCTATATATCCCCTTAACGGATCCTCAGTCCATCATAACAGAATCCGTCTCCCCTCAAACCAGTAAAAAGTATCACGCTAAAAACAAATTGCCGATCTTGCCCGAAATTCGGCATTCATATCAAAATCATATCATCGTCACTGATACTGTGACAAGTAAACACCAACCGAAGTGTCAGGTAAACATTCCAAATACCAAAAACAAGCTAAATTCTAAGGTTCAACAAATGCAAAATCCAGAGAAAAATCCACTTCACATGAAAGCCTGCTCCTTGAATAGCGTGCGGCTTCCTTCACAGAATGAAATAATTCGCACATCACGGCTAGGCCTGTCATTTGCCTTTCGGAACAGGTGCTCCTTATTCGCACTTCCACTGCTTATCTAGAACCAGACTAATATGAACTAATCATAAAAAGAACCGCCTGTATATGTGTTGCTTTTAGCCTAGGCCTACAGTAGGAAATCAATAACACAGGTAACAGGTAAAAGCATCAAGGTTTGAAGTTCAAGAAAAAAAAAAAAAAAAAAAAAAAGGTTAAAATCCATCACAAAACGTCCCGAAGTCCTCACGAGGGTCACACAGGCCACACCTAAATTCCTCCAATGCACTAGCCTCAATAAAAAAAACAAAAATCCCAAAAAGGAAAAAAAGAAAAACAAAAATAAAAAATAAAAACAAATCCAGCACCATGACACATGACAGGACGGGGCATTGGGGACCCAGGTCGGCCTCGAACCCCCCCGCCACTCGGAACACTCCCACACACTCCTACTCGAGGCTCGACCCAGGCCCCACGCCCAGGGCCAGGGCACGCGGGCGTCAAACGGGCGTGAAATGGGCGTCGAGTGTCCCCAGAGCACCTCACATCCGCCCCTCCCACACCGCAGGGAAGCACCTCATTTGCCTCACTTTTCTCGACGAAGCCGCTTCTGCTCGGCCTCAGAGTGCCTCCTGCCTCGCTCCCCGACGAGCACTCGACCTCTAGTGCGTGCCCAAGTGCGCCAAAGTGCCACGGAAGGGCGAGCAAAGTGCCAAAATCAGAAGCGACTCGACAGGGAGGCGAGAGCGATAAACATGGCCGCCGCCCGCACTCACGCAGCACCCATTCCTCTCGGCCCCATTTCCACCCCTTTTTCCTCCCGCTTCCCAGCCACCAGCACGCCCACGGCACGCCCACGCCCTCGGCCTGGCCCCCGCAGCGCCCACTGGACAGGGAAGGGACGCCATACCTACTCTAACGCGGCCCAGGGTCTTAGCCGAAACACACAACCACTATCAAAACATCGGCCAAAGAACTGGAGGAGGAATCGATCAGCCTCGGCCGCCGCCCTTCGCCTCTCGCTCTTCCTCCTCGCTCTTCCTCTCTCTCCTTCGCCTCCTCCTCCTCCTGCTCCTCCTCCTCCTCCTCCTCCTTCCTCCCTCCCAACTTACGCTAGGAAGATCCACAGGGCGAGACGCGAGTCAGGGACACATATAGCCAGCGTTCCCGTTCTTCTCCGCGGCGGAATGGGAGTCGTAATTTTGGTGGGAATAGTTGGGGAAATTTTCGAATTAAGGATCGGGCTCCGAAGGCAGGCGGGGTGCGGCCCGTGCGCTCACTGGAGGAGGCCCCGTGCACCGCCGGTGACGTCACGCGCTCGGCTGCCCTCGGCCCCGCTCGGCTCCGCTCGGCTCGCCGGACAGGCAGGGTCGGCGCGCGGAGCGGCGGCAGACCCGATCGCTTTCACGTGCGCTTAACAAGGGTGGATGTACTCTAATTTAGATCTATTTGGTATCATAAACTTACTAACAACAATGAAAAATCCTTGAGAATTTTTTAAATCGTAGAAATGACCCGCACGAGAGTCGCCCTCCGTTACTTCGGGCTACCACGCGATGCCGCCACAAAACTTTCGTCTGCTGCATTACCACACCCTTCCATTGAAGAAAATGGTTAAAGCGAAAAACATGAGAGAAAACGGTTACCGACTTTCACAGGCTTCTGAATGAATATGTTAAACGTTTCTATTTATTCAATAGTGATAGAGCGAATCATCGTAACTGCTCCAAATCTGTCGAATTACATATCGTGTCTCAAAATTCGCACCTTGAAATCCTTCTGTCAAAACGACACACAACAGCGGTGACAATACACCTCTCTCTCTCTCTCTCTCTCTCTCTCTCTCTCTCTCTCTCTCTCTCTCTCTCTCTCTCTCTCTCTCTCTCTCTCTCTCTCTCTCTCTCTCTCTCTCTCTTCTCTCTCTCTCTCTCTCTCTCTCTCTCTCTCTCTCTCTCTCTCTCTCTCTCTCTCTCTCTCTCTCTCTCTCTCTCTCTCTCTCTCTCTCTCTCTCTCTCTCTCGCACGAATATGATATGCCCTAAATCTCAATAATCGATCTAAGATGATAGAAAAAAAAATCGCACAAAGGTCATATTTCCGGGTATCAGTCTGTTGCAATATTCCCTATGTCCTTCAAGTGCAAGCTTTCACAAATCATAAAATTAAGTTCCCTCTCCTAACATTTATCAGCGATTGCATTATTTCCCGTTTTTCTTTTTTAAAACACCGGTCAGCGAACTGGGAATAAAGTTCTAAATCTTTTAAAAGTTTTTTTTTTGTATATATAAAAGTTTAAAATATATTTTACTGTTTTGCAGAGAAAGTCACGAGACTTGAATGTGATGAAATGGTAACGACAGTCACGATCATATCTTAATGATCACAATAATAAAGATGGTAATGGGTTTGATGATCATCACAAGATATAAAGAATCATCATGAGATTTAAAATCATAGTTTATACGATGATTAATGGTGGTATGAGAATCATAAGAGAAATGATAGGTGTGACATTTATACTTGAGTGAAATTATAAAGAAGCATTGCTATCGATATCAATGGTTAAAAGAATTATTATTATTTTCATCTTATTCATCCTCATCATCACCATACTTATCATCCTTCTTATTATCATTATTGTTATTATTGTTATTGTTCTCATCGTCATTGTCATTATAATTGTAGTAGTAATAGTACTTGCACCAATGTTTTTATCATTTCACATTATAGTTATCATATTGTTGTTGTTATTATTATCATTATTAAAATTATCATTATTAAAATTATCATTATTGTTATCACTATTATTATTGTTATTATTATTATTAATATTATCATTATCATTGTTATTATTATCATTATTATTTTTATTATTACTATCAGTTTTTTTATTATGCTTATGATTATGATTATAATGATGATGATATGATGATGATGATGATGATTATTATCATTATCATTATTATTATTATTATCATTATCATTATTAGTATCATTATCATAATCATCATTATTATCATTATTACCATTATTATGATAATTAATATTATTACCATTGTCATTATCATTATCACTATTATCATAATTATCATCATCATTATGATTATTATTATCATTTTCATTACCATTGTCATTATTATTATTATTGTTATAACCATCATCATTATTATCATGATCATCAATATCATTATCATCATTATCATTAACATTATTATTACTACTATCATTATTGTCATTATTACCATCGCCATGATTATTATTTTTTTGTTATCATTATTATCATTACTATAGTTATTACGATGATTATCATCATTATCATAATAGTTATTATAATCATCCTTACCATTATTTTACCATCATCATTATTGCTAATACTATTATTCTTATTTCTATCATCATTGTTATTATTTTTATCATTATTGTCAATATTTTTATCATTATGATTACTTTTCTTAATTGTTTATCATTATTATTATCACTGTTGCTATTACAATTACTATCATTATTGTTTTCATTATTATTATTGATGTTATTGTTATCATTATCGTTATTGTTTATTATTATCATTATTATTTGCATTACGTTATAATCATTATCATTATTACCATCATTAC
>NW_020871855.1:282943-285915 GCF_003789085.1 Penaeus vannamei
ATTATTACTGTTGCTTTATTGTATTATTAGGATTATTATTTTCATTGGGGTTTAAAGACGAGGGGAATAGTTTCGTAATAAATTATCACTGGCTTCTTTTAGTGAGAAATTCTCTCTCTCTCTCTCTCTCTCTCTCTCTCTCTCTCTCTCTCTCTCTCTCTCTCTCTCTCTCTCTCTCTCTCTCTCTCTCTCTCTCTCTCTCTCTCTCTCTCTCTCTCTCTCTCTCTCTCTCTCTCTCTCTCTCTCTCTCTCTCTCTCTCCAGTGTGGAGGGGCATGCATTTTTGCAACCAAATTATCATTACCCATAAAGAAATCGACCTTCATCCCCATAGTCCGGCAGTGAAAAATAACCCACATTTCAGATTGGCGACGTCGTCATCCCGAAGGACATGGCTGTGCTCGTGCCCATTTGGCTCCTCCAGCGAGACCCCGAGCAGTGGCCTGACCCAGAGAAATTCGACCCCGAGAGGTAAGAGTAGCAACCCCCCCTTTTCTGTGGCAGGGAAATCTCCATAGATAACCATGTGCAGTGACCGAGTTAAGGGTGAAGGGGCTGGGGAAGAGGACGGGTCAATTGTTTTATCGCCACGGGGTCACCATTGGAGAGGGTCCCCCAGGATGACGGCTGATGAAAGAATCGAAAGCAGATTGATAGATAAAATTAATTGATATACTGTAGATATATTTTCCCGTTAATGTTGCCTATAATATTTATCAGCAAGAGGTTTGCATTTATTTTTTTCTAATTTTAAATTTTAGATGATTTTTACGGGCAAAAGTAAATATGAATTCAAGTTCCAGTAAACAAATGTTTTCATTTTATCATCCATTTATTTCTTAAACATGAAAATATAATAGGGGGCCCCACAAGGTACCTATAGCCTCCGGGGGCCCCTTAGGGTCTAAGAATGCTACTGAAAACATGTCCATTGCTTCTTTCCTACTTTAACAAGGGAAATTAGATACTGATAACTTCACAGATAGATTGACCTAGGTATGTTGATAATAATTTTCTATTTCATGAAGTAATACCACTTAGGATTTTCCTTTTGTTTACCATGCCTATTTATCACCTTTTGTCCTTGCAGATTTTCTCCGGAAGCCAAGGCAAACAACACAAGACACCCTATGTCTTATATACCCTTCGGAGCTGGTCCAAGAAACTGTGTTGGTATGAGATTCGCCCAGCTGGAGGCCAAATTAACGCTAGCAAGAATATTGCTGAATTACAGGTGCGGCACTGTTATGTTTCATGGTATTACCTTGCCTACTCACTTTAAAATCTGAATAAGGTTAAATTTGGCTTCAATGTTTGTGAATGTGTTGAAAATAGTTTGCGTATTAACTTTATTACCGTATTTTTTTGTCAAAGAAAAGTCTATGATCCCAAAACAGGTAAAATATTCAACACACCTTCAACTGTTATACTTGATGTGTAGTCTTATCTTCTTGCTATACTTTATTTATGATGATATATTCTCACTTATATTATTGTTTACCATTATTGTAACTTTCAAGTATCTATAGCACATCTGTGTTATTCTCTTTTTCTACAGACTTGAGTCCTGTAAGGAGACTCCTAACCCTCTCAGATTTGAAGTCCCTACTGTGGCCATCAACCCAGCCGACCCTGTGTTAATCAAAGCAACACCGAGGAATTAAACCATTGGTTCTCATTTTTTAAAAGTTTTATCACAATGTAAAGTCTGACAGGTTATTTTTTCAAATTTATATCCAATTTAAAATCTGACATTCAGACTACCCCAATGTAAAATTTTATTCATTATCATCAGTAATTTTTCAGTAAAGTTTATTATGCAAAAACATAAGTTTACATAGTTGATCTAAGAACACCAACACAAAATTTTATTCCTTGTTATTCCAATACCTTATTATGCAACGCTCAATATCAAGTTATGAACAAAGCATACTCCTTAATTTCATTTAATTGTTTTAATATAAAAAACACCAGATTGCAAATGTACTTGTAGTTTTATTCTTTCACTGATAATACATCAGTCAGATTATATTTTTTTACCACTTGTTTGAGAATTACTACGTTAGACCCTTACTGTTGAAGAAAGATTAAAAACTATTTTTTTTAACTTGATCTATTCTCTCCATTATTGAAAGCATAAGATAAATGCAAAATTATATAGTAGAGTAATGTTTAAAGATGAAAATAGGTAAATGAAAGATTTTGTGGGTAACGGATGTAGCCTACATACGTGTGTGTGTGTGTGTGTGTGTGTGCGTGTGTGTGTGTGTGTGTGTGTGTGTGTGTGTGTGTGTGTGTGTGTGTGTGTGTGTGTGTGTGTGTGTGTGTGTGTGTGTGTGTGTGTGTGTGTGTGTGTGTGTGTGTGTGTGTGTGTGTGTGTGTGAATTTGATAATAGACAGTCACTAATCAATGTCTTGCTTTATATACAAACTAAATACATGAGTAAGAAATGAGTAAATATACCATAGTGAAAATAGCAGTCATACTTAATTGTATATTATGCTTACCAATAAGCCATGGCAGGAGCAGCATTCCCTACATATGTAAAATAATTACAGTGCATTTTTTTTTTAGAACTGTACTATGTTATGAAATAGATGTATATAACCTAAAGCAATATTTGATTATTTTGCCTATAAGGATGCCATACCCTTTCGGTGTTTGTAGGGTATTGATCCTCTTCAGAGAGAGTAAATGAAGTTACTTTCATATTCAAAATGTAGGAATATGTATGCAGATGTACGTTGATCGAAATATATTCTCTCTCTCTCTCTCTCTCTCTCTCTCTCTCTCTCTCTCTCTCTCTCTCTCTCTCTCTCTCTCTCTCTCTCTCTCTCTCTTTCTCCTCTCTCCTCCTCTCTCTCTCTCTCTCTCTCTTTTTCTACTCTTATCTCTCATCCTCTCTACTCTCTCTCTCTTCCTCATCTCTCTTCTCTCTCCTCCTCTCTCTCTCACTCTCTCATCCTCTCTCT
>NW_020871855.1:293113-298113 GCF_003789085.1 Penaeus vannamei
TATTTAGATAAAAAAATTTCCAAGTCACACTTATTTCTCTCTCTGATTGGACCCCCACCCCATTTTGGATGGCTGGGGCTGCCACCCCTTAGACCTTTTTTCTGCATTCCATTGCATGGGTCTAAGAAACATCTTACATTCTGACTCTCACAGCATTAAACAAGGATGAGAACTAGGTATCGATTGAGATTTCCTGGAATGACCTTTTCACATATTGATAGCTTGGCAGAGAGACCTATAAAGCGTACACCATGAAAACCCGTCAAGGAAGACCTTGGGAATGCATATATACATGATGGTGAAAGTGACTGTACAAAATGTTTTCACCAAATTGAGGTGCATATTTACTTTGTAAAATTTCTAGTAAATTATATTTATGTATGCTAATTGCAAGAATAACTTTAAGGATGTTATATTTTCTCCATGTATACTAGGTGATTATGATACAATTTGGTTGATGGTTTCTGTAGGGCATAAGTAGTGTTCGCCCCCACAACTTATGCCCTCTTATGCCAGGGGCAGGCATAATAGGCAATAACTGTTATATGGTACAGCAATATCATGGAAAGTAGAAATGTGTGGCAATCAGTGACATTTTGATTATTCTGTAACAAAAAAATTGCGTTCTCTAGGAATTGATCTTTACTCTTACATATATGTAAAAAAATAGGGAATAATAAGGCAAAATCTATAAAAGATAATCAATACATTATATACCATTGTTTATAATAGTTGATATAAGTTAAGGTGTGCTATATATTAAAACACTTGAATGGTTACACGTTTCAGTAAGGAACATTATTCACTTCATATGTGTATTAAATAAGATATCCCAAACTTTCTTTCAATATTCAAAGCAATTTTTTTCTCTCTTACAGATACAGGGGCAGTTTTTACATTTGGGAAAAGTAGATTTGCCGATAATGTGCCGTCAAAGTTCTGGATCAAGAATGACGTTGTTGTGGAAATTGCGTGTGGAGATGAACACACTGCTGTTATCACGGGTAAGCCAGAGGATAATTGTTATAATGATGATGGTGATAATATTGACAATAATGATAATATTTATGATAATGAATAATGATGGTGATTATGATAACAATGGTGGTTATGATGACAATGTTAATAAGGATAATTATAATAATGATAATGATAACAATGATAAAAATGGGAATTGTAATGATTATAATAATAATAATGATAATATAATGATTATAGTGATAATGTTAATGCTAATGTTGGTGATAATAGTAATGATAATATTAATGATAATGATAATATTGATATATATATATATATAATAAATGATAATTGATAATGATAACATAATGATAATGATAATGATAAATAATGATAATTGATAATAATGATAATAATAATAAATATGATAATAATAATAATAAATATAATAATAATAATAATAATAATAATAATAATAATTAATAATTAATATAATATATAATAATAATTATGATAATAATAATGGTATTATAATAATGATAATAACAGTGATAATAATAATGATGATGAGTAATGATATGATGATATATGATAATAGTAATTATGATAATAATAATGATGATGATAATAATGATAATGGTAATGACAATAATGATTATAATGATAATGATAATAATAAATGTAATAATGATAATGATAATAATAATAATATTAATAATAATAATAATAATAATAATAATAATAATAATAATAATAATAATAAATAATAATAATAGAATAATGAATAATAAATAATTAAATAATAGTAATAATAATAATGATAATAATAATAATATAATAATAATAATAATAATATAATAAATAATAATGATAATAAATAATAATAATAATAATAATAATAATAATAGTATAATAATATTGAATATTATTGTTATTGTTGTTGCTACTGTTATCATCATCATCATCATTTTAATGTTATTGCTATTATTTGTATTATCATTATTATTACTCTCACTTTTATCAGCTTTGTGTTTAGAATACAATTAATGCACATTTTGCTCACTAGTTACTCAGTGCCGATTAGTTAAAAGAGGATTAAAATTTTATTTCAGAAACTGGTAGATTATTTATGATAGGAAGCAATGATATGGGACAGCTGGGCCTCGGATCTACAAAAACTGTTCACAAACCATCTTGCGTTAAAGGTGAGATCCTTTTTTTTTTTTTCTTTTTTTTTTTTTGTTTGTTTGTTTTTTTTTTTTGTTCCTCTTCATCATCTTTTCCTTCTCCTTCTTCTCCTCCTTTCCTCTCCTCCTCCTCCTCCTCCTCTCCTCCTCCTCTCCTCCTCCTCCTCCTCCTCCTCCTCCTCCTCCTCCTCCTCCTTCCTCCTCCTCCTCCTCCTCCTCCCTCCTCTCCTCCTCCTCCTCCTCCTCCTCCTCCTCCTCCTCCTCCTCCTCCTCCTTCCCTCTCCTTCTCCTCCTCTCTCCTCCTCCTCCTCCTCCTCCTCCTCCTCCTCTCTCGCCTCCTCCTCCTCTCTCCCTCCTCCTCCTCCTCCTTCTCTTCCTCTTCCTCCTCCTCCCTCCTCTCCTCCTCCTCCTCCTCCTCTTCTCCTCCTCTTCCTCCCTCCTCTTCTCCTCCTCCTTCCTAATCCTCCCTTCCTCTCTCCTCCTAATCTAATCCTCCCCTCTTCTTCCTCCTTTTTTCTCCTCTTCCTTCTCCTCCTCCTCCTTTTCCTTTTCCTCTTCCTCTTCCTCTTTTCCTCTCCTCTTCTCCTCCTCCTCCTCCTCCTCCTCCTCCTCCTCATCATCATCATCATCATCATCATCATCATCATCATCATCATCATCATCATATCATCATCATCATCATCATCATCATCCATCATCATCATCCATCATCATCATCATATATACTTGAGGATATTTTTCCTCTTGTTAGAGGCTTTTTTTTTAGTGAATTTGCATAAAAATGAGTATTAGACTGAATACATATAATATTGTCATTATCTGTGTGAAAGAGAATGTCATAATTCTTGCAATATATATATTTTTGTATAGAGCAGTGCATCCAAGAGGCCAGTTATTATTCATAAAGCTAGTGATATAGTTTGAAATGAACATACCACATCTCAGTTTGTAGATATTCCCTGAAAATATTTACATATCTAATTGATATGTTTTGTCCAGAAGTTTTGGAACTCATTCAAGCGCTATTAGAAAGTGCATTTATGTTTTTGCTTTAGTCATAGAGATATTGAAATTATTTTTCACATATGATGATGAGGGTATATCAAGCATATATATATATTTTCACACACACACACACACACACACACACACACACACACACACACACACACACACACACACACACACACACACACACACACACACACACACACACACACACACACACACACACACACACACACACACACACACACACACACACACACACACACACACATACACACACACATACACACACACACACACACACATATACACATATGTACATATATATACATATATATATTTATATTTATATATATAGTTTTTTCAAGGATTTTTCTATATTCTTTCAGCTTTAAAGCCGGAGAAGGCATTACATGTTGCATGTGGACGTGCACACACCATAGTAGCTTGTGGTAAGTATTTATGTATGTGATAGATATATATCAATATATATTATATTCTGAAACTGTTAATTGGTGAAGTTATATGATACTGCATTTGTGTCATAATTTCCACAATTTATGGAAGAAATATTTTCTAACTTGCAATTCTAATAGAAGTGTAGGTTGTGTTTTCTTCACTGTTGATTAGTGAATCAAAGCATTTTGCATGATTTTCTTAGGAAACAAGGAAACAAATTATGTTTTTTTCATACAAGTACTTGTATGTTATCAAGAAATGACACTAACACATATTCTTAATCTATGTTTATAGAAATTATGGTAGTTTTTTTTTAAATGTGTATAGAGTGTGTGAATAAAAGCACAGTAAAGATGGTCTTTGTCACTACACTCATAAATATAGGTTGTTATATTATGAATCTGGGTAAGAAATTATACCTAGAAAAGTATGATAACTTGTGCTGATTCCATGTGTGACTAAGTCAGTTTACTTTAGAAGATTGATATTTTATTTTTTATTTTTTCATTTTACTTTAAATCATAGTCCCAAGACATTGAGTGGCATTATAAATCTATAAGTATGTACTTGACTGCAAGGAAAATCAAAATGTGTAATGTGTAATGTATTTTGGTTTATTGCATATTACTCTCCCAACTAAACTGGTATGTAGGTTGTAATATTCTGATTAATTTTACTTTTATCATTACAGACATTATGCATATTGTACCATCATAAGAGGAGGAGGTTTGTGACCTGATAATGTTATACTCTAGAATACCCCTAAAAATTACTTTTTTCAATAATTGAGCTAAACTGCTACATGATTACTTCCCTTAGCTTGTAGGCAGACCCTTTAAACTTTTGTTTGCATTTACATTCCACTTCCCAAAGCATTCTTGGCTGCATTCTTGTACTGCTACCTATTAGGTTAGAACTAAACCAAACAAAGTCATGCAATTAAAATAGACTATGATGAAATGCCAAGTTATCAGAGTACTTTGTTATCTTTACAAATAGCCAGTTATTATTATTATGATATGGGGCCATTAACAAAATAAAAATCCAAATATAGAAAACTATACAGTGAGGTTGTATTTTGAGATATCGTACTTCATCCGTCATGATTAGAGACTTCATTTTATAGACACATTTGTCTTTTGTAGTTCACATTTTATAATGCTCCTACATGAGTTGCTTCAGTTATACCTCTTTCTCCTAGATGGGAGCCTACCAGTACAGATTTCTTGTTGCATAGTCTAATCCCTGTACTAGCATCTTATCAGGCACTTAAAATTTTATTCCAAAACTTTAAATTTATCATGTTTGAGTGTTACTGTATCAGGATTGAATAATATTTATATTATTTGAGGTACCTTTGTTGATATTATGATATGATATTATGGC